>CM031243.1:755668652-755891152 GCA_018340775.1 Taxus wallichiana var. yunnanensis
ATTAATTAAGATGAGACCTATAATGAAGACCCCAAGTTAAGAACATCTAATGTTGTTGATCAAAATGCATCAATTGTTGAAAACATACATAAAGCATACCAAACTCAGAGGTGGCAAAAGATGCACCAAAGATAGTAATGCTACATTAACGTGCACTAACTAATTGTATAGTAAGTGATAAAATAGTTAATAAATGCTTGATTAGAAAACAAGCAAATGCTTTGAAGCTAAACAGAAAAACACTAATGAAAGCAATAGAGAGACGTAAATGTCTTGAGTTAGTCAATAACACTATCGACTATTGGGCTTTCTCTAAGTAGACTTCCACAAAAGACAAGAATACATATGATATTCTAAAAGAATTAATTGTAAAATTTTAGAATGAGAACACAAGGGTGTCACCGAATAGAAGAGATACAATAAAAATAAGAATAGGTTCTCATAATCGTGAATCGTGTGTAAAACATTTCTTAGATATGACTCAAATAGAATTGTTCTCTAAGTTTAAAAATGAAAATCCACAAATTAACATTAGCCAAAGATTCTTTGAAATGAGCAAACCCTTTTATGTGAAAATCAATCACTCACGTACCACTTGTTATTGCAGGCATCATGTTGAATTTTCAATGCATTATGATGTTTTTTTGTCAAATACGTAGTGTTTTGCATACGACATCATGTCATGTCAGGAGTGTGGAATAAATGTCCCACAAAATCTTCAAGGGAATTTATTCCACCAATATTTTGTGAAAAATCAACAAGACAATTTTTTTATAACAAAGCATGTTTGGATGGAACATGTGCAATGTATGTGGTGGCTTGCCAAATCTAAAAATTTGTATCCACGAGGAGAGTACATATTCAATAGGAAAAGAATTGGTTGATTTCACCAAATATAAATCGGTGGCATATCAATTAAAAGATGGAAAAGAATCTAAGAGGTGTGAGCTTGTTAGAAAACAATTACTTGTATCATAATATATGGTCAAATTCAGAGAGGAAATTTTTTTATGAGTATGCAAGGCACACACATAGAGCTCGATGGTTGGATGAACAATTCAAGTTAAGAAAGGACACATTCCCACTTGGTACTATTGTTTCAGTAGTTGACTTCATAGAGAATTACACATTGCAGCCACAAATGGAGGTTCAATCTCAATATTATAACTCAGTGCAAGTTTCTATTTTCATGCATATAACATTCATGCACTCTCCTGAAAAGCACTGAGCAAGATCAAAAATATTAAGAGAGTATCATTTCTACATCAATGATGATCGGACACATTCTACAAAATATGTACAAGGGTGTTTCCAGGTGTTTTATGTGAACTTGAATGAGAGGAACATTAGTTTCGATCAACATTACATTTGGTCGACAAACTGCACATCACAATTCAAGAATGCACATGATGTTTTATTGGCTAAGAAGATGCACAAAGAAACAAATGTACAACATATCTAGAGTTTTACTGAGGCAGGGCATGGAAAAGGAGAGCATGATGGTGCAGAGCATGTGTGAAAAGAGCACTTGCAAGAGAAGAGTTAAAGTTCAAGGATGGTGCTAAATTTATAGATGCAAAAACATTGTTGATTGGTGTGTCAAGAATATGGGCCATGAATCTCAAGAGAGATCAACGGTTCATAGATATTTTTGTTGATAGAGGAACAACATCTAGAAAACTTTGAAGATTGTATGATAGTTGGGGATCAAGTGATATGCACTCATTCCGTAGTTTAGATGCAAATGCTTGACTATTTATACTAGGTGCATGACATGTTTTTGTATATCATGCATTGATTTTGTGGAATGAATGTGAGTCACAACAATGGGTGGATGAATGGACTTGTAGACCTCTAATTCCACTCGACACACATCAAGTTCCATGAGCATTACAACTTATAGGGTCTTCAGATCAAATGACAACATCACCTAACTTTGACCAAGTCTCTGATTTAGTGCAACAAGGTACATACATATATGTACATGCCATGTTTTAGATTTATAAATTATTAAATGGTCAACTCTTAATGTATTTATAAATTGACTAAACAATTTTACTTTGTGATACATAGGGCACATTTTTACAGTTATTGTGATGGAATTTAACGAAGAGGAACAAACTACTTCTTATCTCATTGTGTAGAGGGGAAAAAATTGACTTCCACAGTCATTGATGGTGAAGACCTTGAGTATCCCACTGGATCAAACAGGTAGTCACCGAACTTGGCTTCGATGATATCCTATCAAAAAATCAAACATTTGGTTGTTTGAAGACTATGAAGTACATCGAAGATACTTCACTATTCACATTTGGTCCTTGCAAAAAATATTAAATTGATCAAATATCGAGGTCGGCCATCAAACAAAAATCTGGAAGGTTCGTGAATCGATCATGAAGCAATTCTTGCTACTATCAAGAATAGAGTTGATCCTCATGGGTTCATTGATTGAATTTGCAAAGGTATGTTCTTCATGAATTTAATTTGAATATTTACTTAAATGATTTTGTTTAAATTTTGTATGATTTAAAATTTATTTAATTACTTACTAACATGTTTATGTAGGTTAGTGGTGCCAAAAAACTTCCACCTTCACGTGGTCAGGCACTCACAAGAGAGAATTTATTATTCTCAAGCCAAGTGAAGCTAAGAGAAATTAAATATTAGAAAGGAACAACAAACAAAAATTCTCATTTCACCACCTATATTGTAAAAATATCTTATTAAAATTCTCATTTCACCACCTATATTATATGAACCACCTATATTATTCAGGTGATTAGCAATGGACAACCTTACACTGACTCAGTCTGAATGGAGATGGAGAAAACCATGAGAGGATTTCATAGAGGGCCTCACATGGAGGTCTCGGATCTGACGAGACATCTCTAGGTGCCACGGAGTCCGAGAAATCACCCATCGAAGATATGGCGTGGCATGTTTGGGCCTCAGGCTCTTAAGTGACTACGCCTGACGAGGTAGCCCAAAGCACGGGGAGCATAGGGAACCAAAAATAAGCCTCCACTAGCATTCACCAGCCACCCCGACGTGTTGGCATAGTTGGTTTGGTCCCACGAGCTTCCATTTGCAAACTACAACCTCTGAAACCCTACACTGACTCAGACTGCACTATTTCACGTGTTTGCAAACAATAACACAACGAGAGAACCAGATGGAGATGGAGAAAACCAGAGAGATTTTTTGTAGAGGGCCTTCATGGAGGTCTCGATCTAACGAGATATCTCTAGGTGCCACGAGTCTGAGAAATCACCTGTCGAAGATATGGCGTGTTTGGGCCTCAAGGCTCTTAAGCGACTACGCCTAGATGAGGTAGCCCGAAAGCACAGGGAGCATAGGGAACCAAAAAGAAGCCTCCACTAGCATTCACTGGCCACCCCGATGTGTTGGCATAGTTGTTTTGGTCCCACAAGCTTCCATTTGCAAACTACAACATCTGCAAGCAGCCTCTACACCGACTCAAACTCGCACTATTTCAAAAGACACGCTTGCAAACAATAGGACAAAGAGAGAACCAGATGGAGATGGAGAAACCACAAGAGGAGATTTTGTAGAGGGCCCCAACATGGAGGTCTCGATCTTGATGAGACATCTCTAGGTGCCACGAGAGTCCCAGAAATCACCCACAAAGATATGGCGTGTTTTTGGGCCTCAAGGCTCTTAAGGGACTACCCATGACAAGGTAGCCCGAAAGCACTGGGTAGATGTAGGGAACCAAAAAAATCCTCCACTAGTGTTCACCTAGCCACCTCGATGTGTTGGCATAGTTGGTTTGGTCCCACAAGCTTCCGTTTGCAAAAAAACAAATCTCTAGTAGCCCTACACCGACTCGTTGACTACACTATTTCACGTGTTTTGCAAACAATAACACAACGAGAGAACCAGATGGAGATGGAGAAAACCATGAGAGGATTTCATAGAGGGCCCCAACATGGAGGTCTTAGATCTAACGAGACATCTCTAGGTGCCACAGAGTCTGAGAAATCACCCGTCAAGATATGGCGTGTTTGGGCCTCAAGGCTCTTAAGGGACTACGCCCGAATGAGGTAGCCCGAAAGCACGGGGAGCAGTAGGAACCAAAACAAATCCTCCACTAGCATTCACCAGGCCACCCCCATGACATGTTTTTTATTTGGTTCTGGTCCCACAAGCTACCGCTTGCAAAATACAAACATCTGGCAGCCTCTTACACTTGACTTAGACTACACTATTTCACACGCTTTAATAAAACAATAGACAACGAGAGAACCGAATGGAGATGGAGAAAAACTGAGAGATTATTTCAGAGGAGATCCCCTACATGGAGGTTTCTAGATCTAACGAGACATCTCTAGGTGCCACGGAGTCCGAGAAATCACCCATCAAAGATATGGCGTGTTTGGGCCTCAGGCTCTTAAGCGACTACGCCCGGATGGGGTAGCCCGAAAGCACGGGGAGCATAGGGAACCAAAAAAAGCCTCCACTAACTAGTTCATTCACCAGCCACCCCACATGTTTTGCATAGTTGGTTTGGTCCCACGAGCTTCCGTTTGCAAACTACAAATTCTGGCAACCTACACCGACTTTTCAACTCGCACTATTTCGTGCGTTTGTTTACAAACAATAAAACAACGAGAGAACCGATGGATGGAGATAAAAACCACAGATATTTTTTGTAGGGCAACATGGAGGTCTCAGATCTAACGAGACATCTCTAGGTGCCACGGAGTCCGAGAAATCACCCGTCAAAGATATAACGTGTTTTGGCCTCATGGCTCTTAAGGGACTACGCCCGATGAGGTAGCCCAAAAGCACGGGAGCGTAGGGAACCAAAATGAAGACTCCACTAGCGTTCACCAAGCAATCCAAATGTGTTGGCCCAGTTGGTTTGGTCCCATGAGCTACCATTTGCAAAATATAGCATCTAGACAGCCTTACACTGACTCAAACTACACTATTTTTGCGTTTGCAAACAATAGGACAACGAGAGAACCAGGATGGATATGGATAAAACTGAGAGGATTTCGTGAGGCCCTAACAAGGTTTTTTTCCATGTTAGTGCCAGAGTCAAGATATCAAAGCTTCAAACTTTCATTGAATGACTACAAAATCTAACCTAAATAGTCAGAGTAATAGACTAAATCAGCATTCTATTTCTCACATATAAAATGAATTTCTTCCTTCAAAAAAGAAACTATGGGTGAATGCTCAATCAAAAAATAAATTACAATTCTAAACGAGTTTCAAGCTCAATTATCAATACTTCATTGCAGTTTTTTTTTCCAATATGCTACTTTTAGAACTACCTGGTTTGATTTGTGAAGTTGAAGCAGCTGGGATTAATAAAAATAATCAACTTGGCATGTTGTCCTTAAGATTATCCATGATTCTATCAACAACATCACATAGATCTTCCATTCCAGTTAAGTTGTGATCCTTCCACGCTTCCCATTTTTCCTTTTCTTCTGCTCGTATCTTCTCTTTAAGTTCTTCCAGATGTTTTTGGGTAATCAAATTGACTCTTTATGACTTTCAGGAGGCATTTCTTCTTGAATCATAGTGACATCTTCACCTAATTGTTTTTCTTCACGATGTTCATTGTCATCTAAAGTTGAAGACTGAAAATTTATATGGCCTTCAACTTCTTTTTGGGCACAAACAACCTTTTGTAATGTCCAAAAAAATTCAGCTCTTCATTCTCTGTATTTGATTGAAGATATTCATTCTTTCAAAATGAATAGTTGGAACATTGGTGGTCTCCCCAACAAAACTAAGTTCATAGTCTACATAGTTGCATCCTATGGAAAAATCATTGAACATTGGTGGTTTCCTCCACCGTGCTTTCGGCTACCTCGTCCGGCGTAGTCCCTTAAGAGCCCTGAGGCCAAAACATGCTATATCTTCGATGGTGATTTCTCAGACTCCGTGGCACCTAGAGATGTCTCATCAGATCCAAGACCTCCATGTCGGGGCCCTCTACAAAATCCTCTCGTGGTTTTCTCCATCTCCATTCGGTTCTCTCGTTGTCCTATTGTTTGCAAACGCGCAAAATAGTGTAGTCTCGAGCCAAGCAGTAGGGTTCTAGAGGTTGCTATAGTTTGCAAACGGAAGCTCATCGGACCAAACCAACTACGCCAACACACATCGGGGTGGCCAGTGAATGCTAGTGGAGGCTTTTTTGGTTCCCTACGCCCCGTGCTTTCGGGCTACCTCTCCCGGCAGTCATAGTCCCTTAAGAGCCCTGAGGCCCAAACACGCTATATCTTCGACGGTGATTTCTCGACTACTCCATGGCACCTAGAGATGTCTCGTTAGATCCAAAACCTCCATGTCAAGGCCCTCTACAAAACTCTCACATTTTTTTCCATCTCCATTCGGTTCTCTCGTTGTCCTATTGTTTGCAAACACGTGAAATAGTGTCTCGAGTCTAAGTCAAACAGTAAGGTCGCTAGATGTTGTATTTGCAAACAGAAGCTTGTGGGACCAAACCAACTATGCCAACACATCAAATGGCCTAGTGAATGCTAGTAGAGGATTTTTTTGTTCCCTACGCTCCCCGTGCTTTCGGCTACCTCGCTCCGGCGTAGTCTCTTAAGAGCCCCGAGGCCAAAACACCTTATATCTTCGACATGTGATTTCTCGACTCATGGCACCTAGAGATGTCTCATCAGATAGATCTAAACCTCCATGTCAAAGCCCTCTACAAATCCTCTCATGTTTTTCCATCTCCATCCGGTTCTCTCTCTTGTCTATTGTTTGCAAACACGCGAAATAGTGTAGCTGAGTCAAGATAAGGTAAGCGATGTCAGATGTTTTGCAAACAAAAAAGCTCATGGGACCAACCAACTATGCCAACACATCTGGTGGCCTAGTGAACACTAGTGGAGGATTTTTTTGGTTCCCTACGCTCCCCATGCTTTCGGGCTACCTCGCCGGGCGTAGTCCCTTAAGAGCCCTGAGGCCAAACACGCCATATCTTCGACGGGTGATTTCTCAGACTCCATGGCACCTAGAGATGTCTCATCAGATCCAAAACCTCCATGTCAGACCTCTATGAAATAATCTCATGGTTTTTTCCATCTCCATTCGGTTCTCTCTCGTTGTCTTATTGTTTGCAAAATGCACAATAGTGTAGTCTAAGTCAAGCCAGTGTAAGGTCACCAGATGTCATAGTTTGCAAATGGTAAGCTTGTGGGACCAAACCAACTATGCCAACACATCCAAATGGCCTGGTGAATGCTAGTGGAGGATTTTTTTGTTCCCTACACTCCCCTGCTTTGGGCTACCTCGTCCGGCGTAGTCCTTAAGAGCCCTGAGACCAAAACACCTTATATCTTCGACATGTGATTTCTCGACTCCGTGGCACCTAGAGATGTCTCATCTAGATCCAAAACCTCCATGTTAAAGCCCTCTACAAAATCCTCTCATGGTTTTCTCCATCTCCATCCGGTTCTCTCGTTGTCCTATTGTTTGTAAACGCATGTGAAATAGTGTAGTCTAGTCAAATAGTAGGTCAAGAGATGTTGTATTTTGCAAACGTAAGCTCATGTGGACCAAAAATCAACTATGCTACAACACATCCGGGTGGGCCTAGTGAATGCTAGTGGAGGATTTTTTTTGTTCCCTACGCTCCCGTGCTTTCGGGCTACCTCGTCTGGGCGTAGTCCCTTAAGAGCCCTGAGGCCAAAACACGCCATATCTTCGACGGTGATTTCTTAGACTCCGTGGCACCTAGAGATGTCTCATCAGATCCAAAACCTCCATGTCAAGGGCCCCTCTAAAAATCCTCTCATGGTTTTCTCCATCTCCATTTTCTTCTCTCTGTCCTATTGTTTGCAAACGCTGAAATAGTGTAGTCTGAGTCAGTGTAGGGCTACCAGAGGTCTGTAGTTTGCAAACGGAAGCTCATGGGACCAAACCAACTACGCCAACACATCAGGGTGGCCTGGTGAATGCTAGTGGAGGATTTTTTTGGTTCCCTACACTCCCATGCTTTCGGCTACCTCGTCCGAGGCGTAGTCCCTTAAGAGCCCTGAGGCCCAAACACGCCATATCTTCGACGGGTGATTTCTCAGACTCTGTGGCACCTAGAGATGTCTCGTCATATCCAAGACCTCCATGTTAGGGCCCTCTACAAAATCCTCTCATGTTTTCTCCATCTCCATCCGGTTCTCTCATTGTGCTATTGTTTGCAAACATGCAAAATAGTGCAGTCTGAGTCAAGTAGGGTCACTGCCAGGTCAGTAGTTTGCAAACGAGCTCGTGGGACCAAACCAACTACGCCAACACATGTCGGGTGGCCAGTGAATGCTATGGAGGCTTTTTTTGGTTCCCCTACGCTCCCGTGCTTTCAGGCTACCCTCATCCGGCGTAGTCCTTAAGAGCCCTGAGGCCAAAACACGCCATATCTTCGACGGGTGATTTCTCAGACTCCGTGGCACCTAGAGATGTCTCATTAGATCCGAGACCTCCATGTTAGGCCCTCTAAAATCCTCTCACTGGTTTTCTCCATCTCCATCCATGGTTCTCTCTGTGTTCTATTGTTTGCAAACACGTGAAATAGTGCAAGTTAAGTCAAATGTAGGGTCACTAGATGTCAGAGTTTGCAAATGGAAGCTCATGGGACCAAACCAACTACGCCAACACATGTCAGGGTGGCCTGGTGAATGCTAGTGGAGGCTTCATTTTGGTTCCCTACGCTCCCCATGCTTTCGGCTACCTCGTCCGGCGTAGTCGCTTAAGAGCCCTGAGGCCCAAACACGCCATATCTTCGACAGTGATTTCTCGAACTCCATGGCACCTAGAGACATCTCATCAGATCTAAGACCTCCACATGTGGGCCTCTACGAAATCCTCTCACATTTTCTCATCTCCATTCTCTCTATCCTGGTTCTCTTTAGTTGTCTATTGTTTGTAAACACAAAATAGTGTACCGAACCAACTACGAGTCATGTTGTAGGGCTACCTAGTGGAGGCTTTTTTTGGTTCCCTACATAGTCACCTCTTAAGAGTCCTAAGAGCCCTCGAAATGACTAGATTGGCTTAAGAATGAATTTGATAGGGGTATGTCTAAGAACACACGGGAGTTATCAATCACCTAGTAAATCTTTCTTGTTTAGTTCTGAATGGGAGTCAGCTAGCCTATGGCTTAGTGACCTTCCATTCATTGATAATTTATGTTATGATAAACCCATGGATGCTTTCAAAAGTACCTTAAAAGGATAGGGTAGTCATCAAGCCTAGTGAAGGGTGTGATGTGATTTCCAAATAACTTGAAATGCCTACATAGATTTAAAGGTAATAACATGAATTGGATAGATTAGACAATCAAGAATCATTGAGTGTCCGAATCAAATGTCATCGCATCTCTGAGACATTCTCAAGCATTGAGTAATGTATATGGAGAGACATTCTCAAAATATCAACAGATGAAAGGCATCAAATTGTGACGACTTTCTTCGGTGTTTTAACAGGGAGAAGACTACGAAGCATAAAGAATGTAGTAAGTGCATGATAAGATAGAACCAAAGTACAAAGAGACCATGAGCAAGAAGAAGCACAAGTAAGGTAAATACACATATACACATTGATAAATTGAATGAATAATTACTCGATTAGGTAACTCTTTATATACATACATTATATAAATATTGATTTCCAAAGTTTGATGCATATTATACATTGAAAATGCTAGTACATGTACATCACCAATAAATGAAAAAATAATCCATAATGTCTTAAATATTGTCAAGTGCACATCATATTAGATTCATGCAAAAATAATCTCAAAAATGTAAGGTCTCATACAAAATTATCAAGTTCCAAATAGTATTTTAATGTGCATAATAAATACAAAAATGCCCAAATAGGTCATATACCATCAAGTTCAAATGCCATATAGGCGTACATACAATGCCATGCACATAGCCATGCATAGGCATACAAAAAATGTCATGTAAGACATATATATTTCCTACTCATCAAAATCTATCCCTCTCTTGGCCTTGCTCGAAGAAGGCCCTCCCTTAGATGAAGATGGAGATCCATGAGATGACTTTGGATCATCCGAGCCCATGCTTCGAGTCCTCTTCCACTGAATACTCACCTATAGATGAGCCTGTAAATGCAAACAATGTTTTTTTGTCAAAACTTAATTTATATATGTTTTCAACATGTATTTAAGACCATGCTAGAATGAAAGTATTTACATAAATACACAAACTTACCGCAAGTTGTCGATCACGCCGAATTTGCATCTCACGCTCAGATGAGTCATCGGGAGCTCCTGCAGTATGAACGGGGGTATGAAGACGATGAGATGGAGGAGTCCATGCCCTCAAGTCAAAATGGAGGGGGTTGAAGTTCCCTACATACACATAAGATCAGAAAATCTAACATCAGAATTAGCAAAAATAGAGCTAAGTACATGTATCTACATAATGACAATATTTTAACTAATTTTATCAATATAGAACTATTGTTTTTACCCCGCCACGCCTATGAATCAAATGAACAGGGTGCTACCTATCACAGGTAACTCCTACATATACACAATGAAGGACATTATTAACATAATTTAATAATTCTACAATGAAAGACATTACTAACATGTAATTTAACATAATATGAATTACACGAGAAATTTAACAAAATTTACGTGTTGTTTGAATACCTCAATGAGTTGTCAGCAGATGAAATCACAAGCGGCAACACCTTTATCTACTTGTCACAGAGATGGTGGGGTGTCTAGTGAAGTCAACATCTTTATCAAACATGTATATCACGTGAGTTAGATGGACATACAAGAACATACATATATTTGACTTCAAAACTAATATATATATATATATATATATATATATATATATATATATATATATATATATATATATATACATATACATACATACATACATACAACACACACACACACACACACATGTATGTGAAAATTTTACATAATTAACATTCTAAATTACCTCTGTGAATGTATGTGTATGCATGGTGCTCGCCGCCTGTGGTCGGGATGAAGATGCACCTCCCACACTATAATATCAATGCATGTACATGTACAAATACAATTATTTCAAAAATTTAACATATATAAGTAAATCAAGTACTCCAAAAATTTTGTAACACACATAACAAAACATAACAAATTTACCTACGAAGGTGATGCCGATGAATGTAATCCAAATGTCTCACTCAAAAGGACATCTGACATAGTGACATTATCATGTTCACCCCTAGCACCAGGTGCACCAAAATCAGTACGCATGAAAGTATCATCCTCCTCGGCCCCAAACATATGCTACCACATGACGAGAAAAATGTGGCCTCATGCTAGTACTCCCTGAGGGAATACTCTATGTACCTCCATGAGCATCTGGCTCAAAATCTCCCTCGTATGTCAAACAAGGGTCACAGATAGCCCCTGAAGCACATGGAGTGTATCAATCTCTACTGTCTCCTTCACTGCTTGAGGGACAATCTCAGGGTGAGGGGGCTTCTATGTGGGAATCTACCCACTGAATAGGTGCACATTGTGCACCTGGTCGATCCTATGCAGATCCTTTTCCTCGCCCTGAAATCTCAGAAATCAAAATAATTTGGGATCTCGTTGAGGATAAACTCACAATAGAGTTTCCTCAGAAAGTATAGTGGCACCTCGTTGTTATTACAAGGTGGAAAATCAAACACCATCCACCATCGGTCCCAAAAATTATTTTTAATCAAATTATTATTGCACCAATGGATGGGAAATCATTTACATGTCAACAAAACAGAAAATTAGTGTGGGGGTCCGTGAATAAGGTGCATATGAGTTCTTTTGAAATTTCTTTTTTCTTTACATCCACATATGACAATTTGTTGGAATAATAAACCCTACAACCCTCTCTGTAAGTTGTCCAATGATCAATTTTCCCCATTTCCACATCAATTTGAACAAGTAATGCCTCCAATGTGTTTGCAAGAGAGGCATGGTGGGGGTTTGTAGATTGTGCATCCCTCATTGTTTTGATTAAATCCTCAATTTCAATTTTGTTTTCAACTATTTGGGCTGCTAAATCTTCTTGACTACCCGAGGGATGTTGAGCAATTATGGGAGTGTCGAGGGATGTCAGAATAATAGGTTTGGTTGTGGTTGATTCCCTCGACCTCTAACTATAACAATAAAAAATATGTATTCAATTCAAATTTTAATCTATAATTATCATATTTCAATGCAATTTTGAGAAAAGAATTGTGCTTACCTCTTCTCCATGGTGCCATCATCGATTTAGATCTTCCCGATGATCCAAAAATGATCCTTTGAGCTTGAGATCCAGCTAAATGAAAAAAACGAGGGCACGAACAAGCTCTGAAACTCACGTTTGAGGGAGGTAAAATGATAGAGGCTCGAGCCTCTTTTATAGTAGGCATAATGCGTGCACGTGTTATGTAACACATACGCATTTTCATAATTGATTTAAGAAACATCAAAAGAAAATAGATAGGTATTGTGATATGATTCAGTTGTCATATTTGGATATTTTATAATGTAAGGACTTATTTACATAACATTCTTATCCATTTATAATTGTTTATCGTGGAAGGCTTGTCCTAATTATTATTTCTATTTTTCTATTGCTTTGTTCTTTATATGTTGTTGTATAAACTATGATTTTGCTTTCTTTTAAGTCATGCTCTCTATTTTCTTTCTTGTAAATTCACTCTATATCATGCTATATTTTCTTTTGTGCATCATTCCTTTTCTCCTCTATTCTGCTGTATTTTTCAACTCTGCCTACTGCTCTGTTCTCTGTTGCTACAAACTGTTGTGCATACTATTAAGTTGTTACTCTGTTTTCACACTCACACTCTTTTGTTTTGTTGTTTAGCACCTCCACAACTGAGTATAACATGTACAAAATCTGTTCTATATCTACAAAAACTATTAGTAATTACTATATGATATTATGTAATCCTTTTAATATATGCATCCTCAATATAGGCTTCAAATTTGATAGAAAAGTTATGAAAAGAGAACTTCAGCTTTGTAACTTTCTTATATATAAGTATTGTTACAAACATTACAAAATACATACCATGTAAGGTCTTTGTTCTTATGTTGAAGTAACAAAACTATATGGTTCTATAAACTCTATACTATATGTATGTTTCAAAGACATCTAGATCTATCTTCGTAGTTGCATAATCAAACACTTACTTTGGAAGAGAACATTTTCTTTACATCTTGGAGGATTATTTATAAGCCTCATGATGAGTTCATTGTTTATGCATTGGATGGTGTTCTATAAGTTGATATATATTTGAAGGAAAAATTAAAGGTTCTCTTACATCAGATGTTAACATTAAGCTTTGTTAAATGTAATGGTTTCAGCAAAAGATATTATCTTATCTTGTCAAGAACTAATTTACTATGGTTTCTAAATATTCTTGTACCAATGTTTTTGGTTTTACAGGTATATCTATGTTCCTAAACCTAGAGAATAAACTCCATCAACACACTCATTCCTACAATCAAGTTGCCATCTCAGAATATGAGTACCATCACTTTCTCACAAGTGTATGAAATCTGAGATCCTTTAAAATGTTATATTAATAACACAATGTAATTTAATTTCTAAATAATATATTGAATGCATGAGGGTGAATAAATAATAACCTAAATAGGATGTATCTAATGGATAAATCTCATATATCCAAACATATAAAATAAACAATGTATATAAATATGCTAAAATTCCCCCTTTATATTGTTTTACAAAATCTATGCCTACCTCTATGTGGATATCTTCATCTAATGAGGACATGGCCATCAACAAATACATCCGCTTTGATTGTCATTATGCCATTTCAAATCACTCAATGAGAAAATAAATAAGAGCATACCTATATTATATTATATAAAAATTATCACGAGAAGAGATGCTTATTGAAAGCTCTGGTGTCCATGTAAAAAAAAATCCAAGGGCATTTTTTAAAAGAATGATAGTTTGTCATATCAAGGATCAACACAACTCTTCTCTATATATGTTCTCAAGACTTAGTCCATTATGTCCAATTTCGCAAGTTTTGAGTCCACGAAGAGTAGATGCCGATTTTCTTGAATGCACCTTCTTGACCTCAATCCAAATCCGGCATATCTCTATGCTTCCATGCAATTTTCTAATCTCTCTGGGCATGACTTTCATGCTCAACATATATGTTCACAAAAGCATTGGATCATATGTTGCATTGTGTGATCCATCTTTGATAACAAATTTGATGAATGAATATTTTCTTAACTCCATGTTTTGAGGATTTTACAGATTCAATTAAAATTTTCCACAATCTCTTGATATTTTTGTACAATGGTGTGGCCAAATTTCGGTTGAAAAATTTACTAGTTGCAGAAGTGATCCATTGGGGAAGGTCTATATTGTAGTCTCACACATGGAATCAAAATAGTGGTAGCCATGCTAGACTCACACACTTATGGTTATAAGTTGGTTAGTGGTCATCCATTGGTACATGCTCTAAAGTCCTCTTCCTCACCATTGATTCTTCTTTTTAATTCTTGATCCATTACGCGGCTATGTAGTCTCTCGACTCATGGGTAAAAAAGTCCTCCTCTAGTATGCTGCCACGCCTAATACTATTTACTCTAATTAGTCTAGCTTTAAAGAGTTGGATGGCATTGTTTCCCGTGTCCACATGACCAAATGGTATGATCATGGGATTCCATGAAATCACATCATGTTTTAAATTTCAGGAGGACTTTCCGATCAATTTCCCAATTTAGCATACATGTCATCAAGAGCATTTCCCATAGAAAAATCTAACAAAACACAATTTTGTTGATATAAGCATGCAATCGTATATAGTCTTCTCAAAATTCGCTTTGATTTAGGCTTAAAGATTTTTATCGTTTGTCCTTTTATTATTGCTCTATTTTTCTATACTTTGTTCATTATTGTCTTCATAAACTATGATTTTCCCTTTCTTTCTTCTAAGATAACTATGAAGACAAACATTCTATATCATGTTATATTTTCTTTCATCATTCCTTCTCCTCTATTTTTAATTTTTCAACTCTTCCTACTACTTTGTTCTTTGTTGCTACAAAGTGAGGTGTGCATACTATTAAGTTGTTACTCTGCAACAGACTCACACTCTTCTCCAACGTTGTTTATCACCTCCAAATCCTATAACATGTACAAAATTTGTTCTATATCTACAAAAACTATTAGTAAGTACTACATGATATTATGTAATCCTTTTAATGTATGCATCCTAAATATAGGCTTCAAATTTGATAGAAAACTTATGAAAAGAGAACTTCACTTCGTAACCGGCTTATATAAAGTATTGTTACAAACATTACAAAATACATCATCGTGTAAGGTCCTTGTTCTTATGCTCAAGTAACCTTCCTTGAATGTAATCTATAAACTCTATACCATATGTATCTTTCAAAGACATTTAGATCTATGGTTCATAGTTGAAGAATCAAACACTTACTTTGCTCGAGAATTTTCTTTATATCTTGGAGGATCATTTAAAGCCTTTGCATGATGAAGTTCATTGTTTATGCCATTGGATGGTGTTCATAAGTTGATATATATTTGAAGGAAAATATTAAAGGTTCTCTTACACCAAATGTTAACATTAAGCTTTGTTAAATGTAATGGTTTCAACTAAACATATAATCTTATCTTGTCAAAAACTAATTTACTATGGTTTCTAAATATTCTTGTACCATGTTTTTACCAATGTACAAGGTTTAATGTATATATGTTCCTAAACCTAAAGAATAAATACATATGAATGCACACTCATTCCTACAATCAAGTTTCCATCTCGGAATATAGTACCATCACTTTCTCACAATGTATTAAATATGATATCCTTTAAAATGTTATATTAAAGACACACATTTAATTTATTTTCTTTGAAACTTTCGATGTACACAAAGTATGAGAATACAAAACATTGTTAAAACCTTAATAACCTAAATAGGGATGTATCTAATGGATTGTAATCTCATGGATTGTGGAAACATATAAAAATTATTTAAGAGAAGAATTATATTGTCATAATTTTTTAAAATTTATTTTCATGACTATTAAACAATCTATGCCTACCTCTATGTGGATATACTTTTATATCATAACAAGGACATGTCCATTAAACAAATACATTGGTCTTTGATGATGTCATTATGCCATTTCAAATCAAGGTACAAGAGAAAATGAATAAGATCATACCTATATTATATATAACTATTATCACTAGAAGAGATGATTAGTGGAACGGGTCCTCGTCCAATCCAAGGAAAAAGAATAAATACACACAATCAAGAATAAAAAACTTTGTGATCTAATTGGGGTTTTATAAAATCACTGCATATAGCTTCCACAAGCTATTATTGTACTAATCATATTTATAGAGAATAATTTAGAATTGAGTTGAGTAACTTATTGTACCAGATTGATAACAAGCGTGAAACTAGAGTATACCGCCATGAAATTGAGGTTAACAACATGTTTGATTTCAATTTTCAATGTTTTTTTTTTGCATTAAGAATGTATATGGAAGGAGATGAAATAGAAGAAGTATGTGAACCTATATGCTTCATTGGGTCTGCTACCTCTTAATTTGAAGCATGCTATAGATGGTTACACAAAATGAAGGCTGCAAAAAGGTCATAAAGAAGACCCTTGTATTGAATCTTGGAGAGATCTTAATTTTGGATGCCATTTATTTGTTGAAAATGCACTTGTAATGATTTACTGAATATAATTTGACACCTTTATGGAATAACAATGCATTTCTAATGTGGTGGTCATGGAACTTGACCTTGGAGCAGATTTAAATGCTTGGTTTAGTTTCATACTTTTTCACAAATCCTCATCTAATTACGCTAAAGGCATTTCCCTATGGGAAAAGGCTTTGTGGAAATTCACGTCACTATGTTAAATTTGACGGCCATCAAAAGTAGTCCATAATTTTATTGTTGTGACATTTCTATTCTTGGATTTAAGTGGAGTTATCCCTTTTGTTTTTAGTGCATGCATGATCTTATAGAAGAAGATAAGTGAAGTTCAGAATTTCTCCCGTGAGTCTTGAAAAGAAGATGGATGGTGTGGATTGCCTCTATCCTTTGCATTTTTGAAGCAAAATAAGTACAATGCGATCAAAGAAGAAGCTATTGATCATGAAACGATGCAGAGATTTGTTTACCCCATTATAGTGAAGCTTGAGCCTGACAATTATACAAACCATTAGTGCAGATTCTGAAAATCCTCTTTTACTTTCAAACTATGCTCAATTTCTACATCTTGTGACTCGGGATTATGACAGGTAGTTTTCTATTCTCTTACAATCTTTTCAAAGAACAATTGTATTTGATTAGGAAGAGAGCAAATTGTATTTGAAATTTTGATTGCATATGAATTTGGATGCAGTTCTTCCTTATCGGGTGGGAAATTCCATTTATAATGTTAATACTGTAGCTAATAGAAATAAGTATAAATAAAAGAAAAAATATTTAATTTTCTATTCTTAATTTTTCTCGTAAGAAATATCTATTCTTAATTTTTTTAATAAAAAATATCTATTATTTTAATGAGGTAATTGGTATGACGGCTCCAAATACCACTCTTCACAAAATCATAAGAGTGCATGATATTTTAATTACTTTGAGCTAAAAAAATTTGATACTTTGTTCAGATTTGGGATTTGAGTCTCATCACCTACTTGACATCAAACAACTACAATTAATTCTCATTCTCTCCATCAGGAAAACTATTAATGGAAATTATGAGAAAAAGTGTCCAGGGTGTTAGTAAATTGTAATCCGCCTCTGATAGCAGCGTAAATTTATTCCGTAAAATGACAATAACTATGATTATTGGATATCTATTTCAAATACAGTAGAATAAATAGATGTATTTATTCTTACATTGTAGCGCCCGAAACACAATTAAAATGACAACACGCGTTAAGAATAACCTCTAATTTGTCTAGACTCAAACTGAGAAGAAAAATAAATTAACACAAACATCGTCCCTAAAATTAAAATCGTTATTTTAAAATAGAATGCAGAAGGTAATTAATGCCCGTGGCTTTTTTATTCCTAATTTGCAAGATATTTCAATGCATTTTATAATCCTATATAATATATTTTACAAACACTTTAAAAATAGTTTGTATTAGGCATATGTTTCGCCATGTTTTGGCCACGATCAAACGCAAAAATATCAATTACAATGTTTCTGCGCGCGTATTGAACTGGTACGTGCCACAGACGGTTTCTACACCCCATAGCGATGGCGCTGAATAATCTCCGTCAACAAACACCCCTACATCCCAGGTAGCAAATACGTCGTCTTCACACACAGCGAATTGACTGTAGTCCAGCAAATCGTCCTCAAACTGCCAGCTTTCAAAAAAACCCATCACCTCTGCATTTGCTCCAAAATCTAAAAAAGGATCACGCAACCTTTGTCATTGACAGAAGAGGTTGGCTCAGCCTGGCCCTCAACATTCGCAACCGGGCTAGGCGGTATCCCGAGCTCATCATCCGAGGCCGCCAGCAGGTAACCAAGATCAAATACGCCATCTTTGGCTCCGTAGGCGCTGGTCATATCAGAGGCCCCAGAACCATCGCTGCTTATTTCAGAGAAGCCCCCGTAGGACGTGGAACACGAAGATACGCCTATTTCTTCCCCCGAACTTCTTATAACCCCGTTAATCGCCTCCTCCAGTTGTATTTCATCTACAAATTCAATATCTTCGAAGAAATGGAGGCTCTGTTGCAGCGTTTCTCCATGGAAACGTTTCGAAGAATTCAGCAAATCCTCGTCCTCGCGGCTGCGTTTCTTCAGTAGTCCAGACATTATGATAGATATGCCGGCCCAAAAAAGCTAGTTTACAGAGGTATTGTTATGAACAGAAATTTCGAAGGGAAAGCCAGAATGATAGAAAGAATGTGGAGGGTGGAGGTATATATACAGTGTGTATATGTCGGGAACGGCAAATCGGAAAGCGTGGTCGTAGATGGGGATAGAAATTAGAATTAGTCTACACGGCAGGTGTGAGTCATAGAAAGTGTGGTCGGAGATGGGGAGAGAAATTAGAATTAGTCTACACGGCGTCGGCAGGTGTGACTCGTGAGTCATGGAGTCGTGCATGTCTTCCATTTCAGCATTAAAATACCGTGACTGAGCTCGTGATCGTGTGTACACGTCTCCAATCAGTGAAATCAGTTGTCACTTTCGGAGAACGATTTCGATGCGAGCGGGCCCGCTGCCCGTGAGAAGAAGACATATCCATTATCAGGTCACTCGCCGTATAAGATTGGGTTTGAGGGCCCATTGGCGAATATCTGTTACAAAGAATCTACCAAAATATCATTTAAAACCATAAAGATTTGGTTAAAGTTCCGTGTAAATTTTGAGGAATAGATATTCTAAAATCTTCACACTAAACTAAATGAATTTATTTAAATTTCTATTAAATTTAATAAAATTAAATCATTCTTTGATGATAAATAAGAAGGATGGAGAAACAATCAAATTCAAAAATAAGAATATAAAAAAGTTTTATTTAAATTTCTTTCTTTCATTCCAATTAAATGAAATAGATTATTTTATTTTTTTGTAATTCTAAGAGGCCTACGTTTAAATGTCTATTCTTAAAACTAGTAATTGTATGCACATTGTTCAATGAAACATCGAAGGGGATGCGTCTAAAAGTAAATTAGAGTGACTAAATATATGCAAGAGGAATATGAGTGATGAAGCGGTTTAAGGGAGGAGAAATGCAAGGGAGCATAATATGTTGGGGGCAACTTTGCGAAACTCCTATTTGATACGAATAGAACATATGAACCACATGCCATTTTTATCGATCATTTGAAAGAGGAAAAAGGGTGTGGTGCATAGGTCGTGAGGCAAATTACTTTACAAATATCTCAAAAAGCAAGGACAAGTTCATTAATAAATGTAATGTGAATAGTTGTTAATCGCAATGTCAACGCTTATGATTTATGGGTAGTTACAACAAACATAAATTTAAGGGAAATTATCCTGTGTGTCTCAAGACACTATAGAGATGGGGACTTGTGGAGTGGTCTTCGCATTCCATATGGATTCGATGTTGCAAATAAATTCGATAACCACAAAACATGGTCACCAATTGGTGTTGTGCCATCTTTATAAACCAAGACCTTAGGTCACTCTCCACAATTTCCCGGGAACAACAAAAATTAGTTGCGAAGAGTTTTCCTTGTGGATTAGTAGTTGAAAGTGCCTCATCCACATCAGTAGGTTCTTAACAGTCATTAAATTTGAAGCATTATCATGTGTATCTATATCATGCAAGGTTTTCATGACCCCCACTCTTTTGTTGACTTCAACACTACTAGTGATATGTTTTCACCAATTGTTGAACATGCGACTCCGACACTACTCTTATAAAGTGACTACCTTGTTGGCTTCGGGCTTGATTGTTCCTATCTTATAGTCAGGATAACCACTAAAGCACTTATACATGATAGGCACATGACCACCAAGACTCCCATTTGGTAAAGCAACTAGATCAAGATTAATGTTTGAGGCATTAGAAAAAGAGAAATTATTTTTATTCTCACTTGGGGTCTTCCTTCAATGCTCTAGTTCATTGAAGGATATTAATAGGGACATTTCACTTTGAATATTATAATTCAATCGATGGGCTTGAAGATTTTAATTCAATCAATGGTGTGAAGATTATAATCTAACTTATCTCACATGATGTTGTGTACTTGTTTAAGATTTATAAGTTTGGTCGTGGTGGCATGGGTAGTGAATTTAAGAGGGGGTGTTTATGTTAGCATATCTACCACCAAATTGAAATGAAAATGAAAATGTTGGAGCATTATCTCATGTCCAAACAAAATGGACACATTCATTATCTTGGAGAGGAGGGAATGTCTAATGAGGTTGGTGATGTGTTACATTAACATGGGTGGTAGATTCTTGTAGGCAAAAAGAGGGCACAACTACAATGGCCTCTCCTCTACTTCTCACACCCCAATTTTTTTCATCATCTATCTCATGAAATTGGATGTGGTTATTAAGATCATCATTCTCCTTTTAACATTTCCATTTGGTGGTCATACTTGACCACATGAGCACACTAATAATTAGATTATAATTAAGTCACAATTACATCGTTTCAAACTTCGATAATAATAATTAACACAAACAATCAAGTCCTACTTAATACAATGCTTATCGACTATCAACTATGTCTTAATAATTCCCAACTTAGAAAGTTTGAATTGTAAATGGCTTTGAAACTTTTTTTGATTACTATAATTACATTTTTATGTGTTTTAATAACATAATATTTGAATTAATACAACCAAAAACATCTAAACGTAATGAAAATAGAAAATATTTCAAAAACTCAATATGGTATATTGAGAATAAATTTTGACATACATTGGAATGTATAAGACATTAGCTCACATTATCTCATAACACATTATATTACAACCAAAATAAACTATAAATTAATGATGATAAAAAAATACTTCAAAAAGAAAAAAAAGAAAAAAAAAATCAATTTTGACACGCATTGTAACGGCCCCAAAAATTCAATAAATTTATAAATTATTATTAAATTATAGGCTGAATACATTGAAAACATTGGTGAAGTTGCTTGGCTCACAAAGAGTTCAATTATTCTTGAGGCAAAGGCCCGAATATACCATAATAAGGGATGAGGCCCAGAACGTGCCCCAACCTATATGTGAATTTGGCGGAATGGATAGCCCTCGGACCTTGGCCGCTTAGCCAAAGAAATCTGCCCACTTAACCCGTGGGCTATGGTGGTTTAAAAGTCCCGCTTTGCATTTCAACAAAAAAAAACTAAGAAACCTTAAACCTTGATACATAACCAATTAAAAAAATAATGAAGAAAATAAAAAAAAAATAGCATGGTTCCGACATTCATAAGAAAAATCATGGGTTACATATATATTCATTGCACGAAGAACTTACGGGAGTATTGCTTTAGACAAAGTATTATATGACTAAAAAAATTCAAACAAAATTCAATAAATGCTTATCATTGATGGGAGTAGGGACACATCAAATCCAAGTCCCCGACCTAAAATTAAGAGATTCACAAGTTTGAAACACCACATAGGGGAGAAGGGCCAGTATGTGAACACGTCCCAATACTTGAACAGTATTTTGCATTTAAAATATCCAATACTTGATGGAATAAAAACCAAAATTTTGATTATTGAAGTTCAAAAATTTGTACAAGTAGCCAATCACATCATGACATGTAAGAGTTTTCACCCATGTACAAGTACAAAAAAGTCAATGTTCAAGCAATTTCACTTATATTCAAGTATTGGTTTCCACCATGGTTGTAGCATTTTCACATATATTATTTTAAATCAATTCAAAATATGGTTTTCCCTCCAATTGAACATTCCAAACAAAAATATAAGTTAACACAAATGGGATAGTTATTATTTTTGTAGTTGATATCGATAAGGGGTGTAATTGATTTTGTAATTGTAGGAATATATATGAAGCATTAAATTTAAAGGTGTTATCTCTACATTTCAAATTTGTTACAAATTCGTACATATACATTTGCAAATCTTATATCATGAGTGGTAGCCTTTCGTACATTTGCGGGCTATTTTATTTGAACTAAACATGAATACATGAAGACTTTTGTACATTTGCAGATTTTATATCATGAGTGGTAGCCTTTTGCTTATGCTCTGCCCATCTTCGAGATATATCAACCTATCCCTCTTATTATTCTTAATCATTAAAGGCCCTCAAAAGATCCATCAAATGCACATTGAACTGTCTATCACGGACCACTAAATGTGCAATGAGAGCTCTGTCACAGCCCACCAAATGTCCATTGAGATCCTTTGTAAGTTTAAATCACGTTCTTAGTTCCAGATCTTTAATCAAGGGTATTTTTTATGTTTAATTTGAATGTGCACATAGAACTCCCCTTTCACATTTGCACAAAAGTCTTATGTCCTTGCTCTCAGGGATCTGTTTTGCTACCGTATGTATGTGCACCCAAGAATTCAATAGAAAATATAAGTACCTGATTGACAAGCTTCTAACCCAAATTTGAGGTCCAAGATATAGAGCACCATTCTATTTTTCCTTATATTTAATAATGTATCATTTATGCAATGGGCAACTTGAAACTTCAAATTTGAAAGGGAAACCAGGTGCAATTCTAATTTTATTTTCCTTTTTTATTCAATCTGAGTTCAACGTTGCTCATTTTATTTGATATGGAGTTTATTGTATAGCTTGCAATGCACACCAAATTTGCAGTTCCTAGCAGGTTATACTATTTTCTCAGCAAAAATGAACAAATGTATTGACAATTAAAATATGTGAAAAAGTAGCACAAACCGCTCCAAATTAAGCACTACGAACTGAGAATGGTAATTTTAACATGGATTACATTTTCTATAGACTTCTAACAAGGAATTAGGGAAAACCTTGCAAAGAAGCATTTTCCTGAGGGCTCAAACTAAAAAAATGTGATTCAAGCTAAAATTTACCCATAGATAGTATCTCTTATATTGGCATCATCAGGGGTAAACTTGAATTCTATAATATATTAATAATTACACCCCACTGCATATCGAGGGGTAAACTATCTACATGAATTATGAGTAGCATAAATTCAAGAAGTGGACCTACATTCTAAGATATGGAAAGAAAGAAATTATTCGTGAATGGCAAAAGTTACTCAAAAGTAAAGCAAGTTACACTAATTAATTAGGAAAACTGATGGGAACTATAACGACTACAAATAACCTTTCTAAAGCTAAATCTAGGAACTCCTGCAAAATATAAGATCCATTCACTCCATATATCTGAAATCGAAGATATAACATACCATAAAAGTTACCACTAAGATATGCCAACATCATTTGGCCATTAAAATCATCACAGAAGTTGACTCCAATACTGGATAAAGACTTAAAAGGGGCAGTAGTGTGTGTGCAAGTAGAAAAACAAAAATATAATAGAAATAATAGAAATTGTTTTGACTTGTGCACCCTACTTAGCAATGTCATTAGATCAACCACTTGAAACAAACTAAATAAACTCACTACATGCCTTTCAACATAAACAACTTCAATGTTCAACCCAGTTCCATGAGGAAACACTCAAGATAGTATCCCTAGATGAAGCACGTTTCTTTTAAGACATTATACTAAATGCCATAATTTTGTATTGTTCTTAAATAAGTTGCAGAGATTAGGAGTTCAAAACTCAGAATAACAATCCCAGCTCAAGTTGAATGTATTGCAACACTAATTTGTAGAATAAATAACACAATGATAGCAATATTTATTTGATGAAGGATATCAGTTTATGTGCTTTCAAATCACCTTCAATAGAAATGCATAGGTGGTAAAAACATGTAATAAGTCGTGCACCTAATTCAGGAGTGACATCAAATTAATCATATCGTAACTTCATAATCTCTTCTCATCTAATACCTTCCGCATTAACTACTATTTCTAATCCATCACCCTGAGGAATAACATAACACCCTTATCAAGACCGTAGATGTGATATTTGAACGACTAATCACAACAAAAAATATTCTAACATGCCAACAAAAAATACAAAAAGTTACATGCAAAAATTGAAAAATATATGAATACAGGATGGAGGTCATACAGTGTATATGTCTCTTTATGAAGCTGAAGCAAAAATATCCTTCACAAGATCCATCGCTTCAGATTCTGACAGGAGAGTTGTAGCATCCTAATTGATAAGAATAAGAATGAACCATTAAACAGTTTCAAAACAAGAATATATTGGAGAAAGATGAATTCTGACCTGCCGACAAACAAAAATTCATGTTCTTGAAAACACATGTACATCAAATGCTCAACAATTATAAATCCATGGTTCAAAATCCAATAGAATTCCAAGTAGACTTCTAAACATTGTATCGGTACAACTCTTTGGGGTTTTAGCAGTTCTATAAAATGGCACGGTATTACATCTTTTCAGAATAACTTCTCGTGATGTAATTAGTGAATATCTCGATAATCTTATAAATTCATGTGCTTATTTTAACTTGAAATACTGTCATTGAGATGGAAGTAGTAAAATCTGGAGCTAATGTGTAGAGGGTAGAGTGAGATGACTTATCAAAGTACAAGTGAGATGCAAGAATTAACATGTTTAGAGTTACATTACATTTGGGAAATATTTTCCAGCTTTTGTTTTTTCAGGTTGGTTCTTGATGTGCTTGATGGAGATGAGAAGGAATAGCAATGTTTGGTACAATCTTTAGTCATATCATGACTGGATTTGTTATTGGTTATGTTAAAATGCTTGGGGATGTGAAACCTAAAGAGAAGACAAATTCTACAATTGTCAACTGTTACCCATAAAATGAAATCATGTAAACATAACATGTCCATCATGTACCTCATGTTATTGTACTAATTACCAAAGCATCATGCAGTTCAGTATAAAGCATTACCTGATAATGTGCAATGTGAAATCTTATACAAGATTAACGAACACATTATACCTCGAGATGTTTAAGGGAGTTTTCTAGTCTTAATAAAATACTTTTACTTGTGACTAAAATATGTTATCCACAGGATTAGACAACACTATGACCTATAACATAGAAACAAAAAAATTGAGCCATATATAAATAGTCAAGAGTCCTGAAATACATGCCAGAAAAATCAGTATAAACATACTTTAGCTGGCAAGAGCAGAGGACTGGGAGATTTAAGCTGATTATCAAGAACATGCATCAGCAGGTTTCCAAGTGGAGAAAGTGAATATCCATGCAGACTCAAAATATTCCATGATGCTTGATGCTTCCAACTATTTCCAGCTCAGTTTCAAATTCAAGAGAGCTTTGTGGGTAGTGACTGCATAGTCTCTTTATAGCAATCGGCTTACAATTCTTTAGAACACATTTATAAACAAAATTGGCTATGTTGGAACTTCAAACATAAGATAACCATGAAACTAAGTAAATCAGATATTTCCCTTTGTGGGTTCCCAAAACAGGGGCATCTAGGTTGATTGTGATCTAAAAAAACCTTAAAATTTTATAAATTAATGCATCAATCACAAAATGATATCAAATTTGTTCAAGAACCATCAAATCCTCCCCAACTTCTCATGATATATGGTACAAAAGTAAGCATGATGCTCATGAGCAGGGAGCTTGTACCGAGGATATTTAAAGAGCATCTATAATTTGCATGACTTGTAAGGTTGAAAAAAGAACCTAATGGATGCACATCGCATAGTCATGCACATAGCACATAGTGAACATGATTGGGGACCTCTCCTTGGCTGTCAAGAGGCATATATTGGGCCATGATGGCTCGATAAAGATATATAATATATGTAGATTCATCTGCAAAGTTGATGCCCAATCTAGATTCCTAGGATGACTTACAAGTTAAAGGTAAAGAAGCACATTATCAGCCTGCATAAATGTGAGAAATTGTGAACAATCACTACACAGAACAGGTCAAGTACCATCATTTATAGCCCTGCATCGTGAACATGATTGGGGACCTCTCCTTGGCTGTCAAGAGGCATATATTGGGCCATGATGGCTCTGATTTCAGAGTCCATGTATGACTGCATCCAAGGTTGAGATATGCAATATATCAGAAATAATACCATGCACTTGTCAAAAATGAACTACAATTCCAAAGTTTTTCAAGCCTAGAAAAATGACACCAATGCAATTTAGCAACTATTTACTTACTCTAAGTTTGTATTTATAAACTACATAACCTCCAATAGCAACAACGGCTAGGAAAAATAGTATAACCCATACAACATCACAAAATCACCATATATTAATTAAAATCCCAATATTGTATATAAGTCTTATACAACGTGCAAAATATGGGAATGAAATAGATTGCACTACGTACTTATGCAAGTATCAGGGTCTCTGATGTAGGGTATTTTGTGATGAAATCTGGGCTGTTAAAGGAAAGAGGGGTTTCATCAATAAAAATTGAAAAAATCTCATGTAAATTCCATAATGACTTCCATTAATGAACCCTGCAAGTCATGACATTATGTAGTTTCCTCTTATCCAATATAATGGTAAGTGTTTTGTATAAAGCTTTGATATTTTCAAAGGCAATTTTACTCTTTTTTTATATTTTCACCACGTATGTATATTTCCTTGATGTTGTTTACTCAGACCAATTGCCAATACGTACTTATGCAAGTATCAGGGTCTCGATGCACCTCGTGTAGGGTATTTTGTGATGAAATCTGGGCTGTTAAAGGAAAGAGGGGTTTCATCAATAAATATTTGAAAAAATCTCATGTAAATTCCATAATGACTTCTGTTTTTCTTACCTGTAGTGTGTGGCCTGCCTAGAACAGGACGTTTTCATCGACCTTGGCAACATGTACGGCCATATCCTGTAGCACATCATGAAGGTATTTTAGTGGGTCGAGCGATGCTAATTTCAGATTCATTCAATGGGTACAATGGTCTCATGTATTTTAATGTTTTGTTCAACAGTCACAAAATTTTGAAGTATTGATCTTGATGCCCTTAATGAACCCTGCAAGTCATGACATTATGTAGTTTCCTCTTATCCAATATAATGGTAAGTGTTTTGTATAAAGCTTTGATATTTTCAGAGGCAATTTTACTCTTTTTTTTTTATATTTTCACCACATATGTATATTTCCTTGATGCTGTTTACTCAGACCAATTGCCAATTTGTCAAATCCACATTGGTCAAATTGAAATTTGAAATTATACAAGCATCTTGAAACAATAATGGTCTATTTTTGAATGTTTTATTGCACCTGAAAAATTGGAGAGTTTTCTAGACGGGAACACACCTCTTTCGCTTATCTTTTAATTTTGTTCTTGATTTGAATTTGGGGCTTCATTCTTTTCTTTTCATGAAATTCATTCTTATCTCCTTTTTGCTTAGAAGATTCTCCCGTTCTATTACCTTTTACCATCAGTTAAGAAAATTTATCCAGCTTCCACCTAGCATTAGCCTCTATAACATAAGTTTTTCAAAATGAAAGTTTTTCCATTCATGTGTTCCAATATCTACATGTTTATGCTTAGAATCACTATTGTCACCAGTTTTTGGAAATGTTTTAAAAATTTCTTTCAAGTTGAAGAAATTGTGCAACAGTATGGAATTGACTTCGCAGTATAATCTTTTGTGGATCTGTAGACTGTTTCCAAGCCAATATCCGTAGGGCTTCTTCCTCAAAACAAGGAAAGTGACTTTGATACCAATGTTATGAATCCTAATGCATTTGATTATTACAAAAATTCAAGTCATAAAACGAGGTTAAGATTCCACCGAGATTCAATACAATACCAATATTAAGAAGTAACAAAACATTCCTGCCAAACGTCGATCCCATTTTCTTACCTCTTCAAGGCCGTTAAACGTCCTCATGAAAACACTCGAAAGAATAAAGCCTCAGCGACCCTCTCAACACAGACATCGACAAGCAATACTTGGTCCACCAAGGCGCTGATTTCCATCCAGAAGACAAAGCCGAGCTTCAGAAATTAGAATGCGAAAGGGGGCTTAAAATAGCAGGAAAAACGAAAACGTCCAAACGGCCGTCAAACCGTCAAATTTAACACAATTGGAGAAATGTCCGGAGGTCCTTTACCATAGGGGATGCCTTCGGCGTAAAAAATAATTTAGAATTATAACTTCAGTAATCGCACGCAAGCGGTCTGAAATGTGAACGCCGAAAGGGAGTGGATGGAGGAATGAAAAGTGATGGAGACATAAAGGGTTCAATTTAAAGGCATGAACTTTGTTACCAAAAAAATGATAAACAAGAACTTAGAGTAGGGGGACAATGGGATTAAACCAATAAATTATATAATGCATCATTCATGCAAAGAAATTATATAGTGAAGTTTGTGTATACATATTGCGTGAAACTGTAGAATTTCTGCATGCCACAACCCATTTTAGATTATCGGTCGAAAGAGTTTTAAGTTCTTTGATAGGAATGTGTAGGAAAGTAAATATTGTGGATACATAAATGTTGTTCCTAATTGGTGTCAGGGAACAGAGTTGTTTCATGTATTTGTGACATTGATTGAGCACTGAAGTTGTGCTCAACAACACTCTTAGTAAGCATTTTGTGAATGGTAATATGTGTTGGAAGATATGGTTCAGAATTTCTTGAAATTCTGGAAAGCATATTATGGCATGGATGAGATCAGTGATATGGACACGCTGATAAGAAGGATAAAAGGAGAAAAATTACAAGAGAAACCAAGGTAACGAAGAAAGAGATAGAGGGACAAGCAATACAAGGGAAAGGAAATCTAGACGGAAAATAGACGATCGCATTCTTTGTTTCATAAATGCTCCTAATGTTGAAGTTGAATTTTTCATTAGTATCGGCCCGCTAATACTAACATTAAAACACGAGCTGGGATTGTTTTTATTATTTTATCATGTTTCAATGGAACTCATAGCATTTTCAACCATCTTTCAGCTCCAACTTTTTTTTGGGAACATAAAACATGACCGACTGCTTGTTTTTCATGCGAAATAAAAGAAAAATTAGATTTAGAATAAAGGTTTACAAATTTCTTCAAGTTCACGTTACTTTTGTTTCTCAAGTTATGTCCAAGTCATTGACATCACTTAACTATGTTGAATTTAATGAATAAAGAAATGAAAAATTATCAAAGCATTCCTTAGAAGATGGAGACAAATTTGGTGGTGAAAGGATTGAGAATTTGTGGATACTATTATATCGTTGATGAACCCTCTCATGTGTGGTATGAGGCGAGCACAACATGGTTGGACCCGATGGGGGTACAACAATTAATTCCTAACTACAACATTACAAACGTAGATATTAAGTATTTATAAAAATGATCATCTTATTTTATGCAATGTTTTAGTATTTAAATTGTTAATAGATGCAACCCTATAAAGCCTTACCTTTTAGTGGCATAGCAAGTATTTGGGATTACTACAATTATATTATTTCAAGAATTGAATCTGACACGGTTTTTTAATGTAAATTCTATAAAACACCCTTGAAAATATTAAGATGTGATTCAATAAAAATATTTTTTTACTCATTGAAAGGGTTGAAACAATTCATAATATTGTAGGTATTCATGAAACTACTTGTCATTGAAATACAAGAACTGAAATCATGTCGATATGTTTTTAATATGGGATATGAAATTGTATGGAGATGTCATTCCAAAGAAGGGCCTCGAATTGTACGACATGTTTTTTCTCACAATAACATTATTGGTAGATAATTTCAATAACATGAATGCTTCACCAAATTCTTCAGTTACGTCAAAGGACCACAATGTATCAAATTCATCTTCAACATTAGGTAATTGTGCCAAATTAGATGAAGAAACAAGTGAAACCTTATTGGACAATCACTAATGAGATTTACAAACAGTGAAAAGAGCACAAATATTTAAATGTCATTATCCACAAGCACTATTAGTGTTAAGTTTTACTTCAAAAGTGTTGCGACTACAAACTACAATTTCTATTTTTTTATCATTACAAAACATACCTTAAATTGAAGGATCGTTATAATGGGAACATGTTGTATGAATTCATAATCAATTTTTATGTTGTGATGGATAAAATATATGGGCACAATAAAAAACATTTAAGAAATGTAAATAAAATTATTTCTACGAAAAAGTGGTTGACCAAGTAAAAACAAAACCAAAGACATACATTGTTGAAAGCAAGCATTAGCATGCCAAGGGTATATACAATAGTCAATCATGTGTATACTACATTCATTCATGAATCCCAAACTTGGAAATAACCCCAAAATAAATACAAATCTTAAATAGAATCTACTTATGCAATATTATTCATAAAGATAAAATTATAATACCATATACATTGATAATTATGATTAATATATTGTTAAAGAGAGTTATAATATGAAATCCGGAGTTAAATAGTAGTAATTTCAAGATCGAGCCAAAGCTACAACACGTGTGACAACACATGTAGCCACCAACCACTCCTATAGGCTCCCATTCTAGATCAGTTTGTACACCACTATCACCTAATTTTCTTGTAGGAAACAACCCAACAAGGGTGTCGTTTTGGGTGGCTTAGTCCCAAGAGTCTGCATGTATACCCAAAATTCCATGCTAATTTACAGTTCCTCATGTTTTTAATAGGGGAAAATTTGATGGAATGGAAACCCTCAATCCATAATTGTTAAGCGAGAGAATTCTCCACACCTACTCCATACATAAACCTCGGAATTTTACGCACCAACCCCGCACAATCTTCTCAGACATAAATGTCTCTCAATATGTAAATATTAAATGTGGAATACATTCAAATCATCTAAAAACGAGTGGGCAATGCCTTAGGCCCTCCACCAAACCATGATATAGATTTTTACATCTCATTATCTCGCAATTAGGATCCCATAGAATATAAAGGTAGTGGGTACCAGATATGACATGTTCATTGTCCTTTACGCATTCCTGCCCACAAAATAATTAAACCGAAGGTCAATAAGTATACAATTGATTTCCATGTGATAAAACAAACAAAACAAAACAAAAATAAAAAATTCATACCCTGCGTTGTGACTAAACGTATTATATTTGGGTTTTATTGGAATCGGTTTGATGAGATTTTTCTCCGTTTTGGGTTTGTGATGCTGCTCAAGACTACTATTTTCTACTGTTGTGTGCAACCACCTCATGGCATGCTTTAAACTTGGATTAATCCACTTTGACTGCACAAAGTCGGAGGCCGGGTAGTTGATGGGAATGAGGCGGTTGGGCAGCGGCAACAACAGGTAGGTGTCGCTGCCCTGGAACTCGTTGTTGATGGAGAGACTTAGGTCCTCGCGAATGCAATATTGGTGGGGATATTGAAAAATAAGTACAAATTTGTGATGGGCGTGTAGAAATTATGGGATTCTCCATTGGGGAAGATGATCTTCACCAGGGCCTTGCTTACGAATGTGTGCCCATTTTTAGCGTAGGTGGACAAAAATATTGCAAGTACCTAGCGAAAATAAGTAAAATTCAAGCATCTAAACTTTATAAGATATTTAACCCTAGAAGAAGTTAGCAATATCCCACCAGATTTATTATGCAAGTGAGGTCCCCGCTGAGCTCACAGTCTTCCTACCCAGCTACTCGACCTTCCGCTAATTGTCCTCTATTCCCTTGTACACTACTTGTAAGTTGTAAACTTCAATCCGGCTGCAAAAGCTAAGGTCTTTCGTGACAAACATGAAATTCCAGAGGTAAATAAAGGAAGCATACCCATCCATTATATGCTACAAGGACAGTTATCTGCTCAGGGCTCTCTCCTTCAGCTGTCATCCAAGTTAAAAGGGCAACAACCATTTCCGCTTCCCCTGGATTTGTGAAACCGTGTTCGTGGCTAGTCTCTGGAAATGAGTGGTCCCAAAAATGCATTAGAGTTGTCGTGCAGGTTGCAGGTGCCTGGTTATTTTCCCCTCTAACCAGTTTTGTGTTGGAACGGACATGTGGATAAATAGGTAAGATCATGGGTAAAACCCCCTCTCTCATGCGGCTTTGTACAACAAGTGATTGGAATGGAAACTGGTTGTGTTCAACTAATTGTTCAAACATTGATACTGAGAAATTGTGCCTGAAAGAAAGAAAACACTTTTAATTAGCACTCACAGCCAAATATCAGGTAAATTTTGAGTTCAGACTAATAAATAAATACAACTAGACCAAGACGCACCCCCACTGCAAAGCACGACCAAGACGTTAATCGTTTCTTCCACACAGAACAAAAGATTATGAAGTAGCAGCCACTCTCCCCAGAGAAACAGTCACTAACCCACGCTCCACAAATCATTACACATGAATGAAAAGCCCAGCGTCGAAGTAAGGTAGGTAGCAAATACAAACAAGGTTTCATTCCAATACCATGTCTGAGACTGATTTTTTTATTGATAGGGATACAATAAATGCATGTCTGTTTTTCTTGTTGGAGCACATTACCGCATTCCGCAGTGGACATAGAATAGCCTCTGCCCACGCTCAAGGCAAACACAACGCCCTCTTTAAAGCAAGCATTCCTTTATATCGATCCAATTGAAGAAGTTCTACCGAAACTGGATGGAGAGGAAGAATGGGAAAGGAAGATGGGTGTAGCAAAAGTCGTTTGAGAGTGGAGAAGTGCATGAGAAAGGAAAGAGGAATTTAAGAGACAAAGTGAAAATAAACTATTTACGAAGAGTACGACATGCATTAAATTTCAATATTAAGTAATTTTATGGGAACAAGTAATGTATTAGTAAAATGTTGGGAATTAAATACCTACATGTCCCACACTCATTCCCCAGCTTAGATTTTTCTTACCTAAACAATATATGATATACATGCTCCACTCTATCATCTCGATTTCACTCGTATTATTAACATGAACGCAATTTGTGTTTAAAGGGACCAAAATTTAAAAATGAGAAACCCCCAACAAACTTCCCTTTTCATTTTCAAGCTCGAGCAAGCACACAAGAAAAGTCAATGCAAAAAAATCATCGATATTTAAGTCCTTCAAGCAGTTGGCCAAATGAGGGAAATGTGACTTTTATTTTCCATTTGAAAGAGGGATCGAACTAATAAAACCATCAAAGTGTTCCATGCAATGTACATGTGGAAAGAGGTTGCTTATTTTCTTAATTTAAGATCTAATGTGTTTAGTCTATGTTTAAGCAGTTCATGTCTTGCAAATTATAGTCATGGAATAATTAGTTACTAAAAATATGCAATCTATTAATAATATCAAAATTTAAATTAGAGTTGAAACGTGTTAAAAAATGTTAAAACAAATATCAAAATTTAATTCCAATGAAACAACTAAATACATACCTAAACAACAAAATTAGTTGGATGTGGGTGTTATTGAAGTTGATTTGTCAAGCTTCATGTCCTATTTCTTGACAAAGTTTTGCTCATTGTTTTCATTTTCTACTATTATTTGCAACGTTGGCGTGTCCGATGGTACATAGAAAGAAAAGATGACTAACAATGGGATTTTAATGGCATCATATAAATTCAAAATTATAAACTGAATAAGCAACATTTAAAAATCTAACTAAATTAAAAGGCAATGAGATATAAGCTCTTAGTTATATATAATTAATGCATATTTGGAACGATTACTTTATTTCTCACAGTTTGTCATCATAACTCACAGTGGTAAGGTACATTCAATAGCCAACCACAAAGAACGCAAAATTTATCATCCACAATAGAACTTCAATAATACAACTCAGACTAAGCACTTTTTACCCTACAATAAAAAATTCCCTCTTTTTGGTGCACATAAGGTCCCCGGATCGGTGAAGGAGCAAAGCATGGGATATCCATGCGAAAGTGTTCCCCTCGTTAAGTAAGAAAGAAAACACCTCAACAACGCCTCAACAACAACACTGTTATTTCCCAGCTTCAAGGTGGTGGTGTAATCCTTATCGATAGTGCCTCCACCGATATTAAAATCCAAGCTGAAATGTTTTCGATAGTTATGCATGAGGGTCTATAATTTCTTGTTGAACAAACCAACATTGGTCCTTTCTTGATGGCTGCAAAGGCTCCCAAAGAGATTTGTCGTAATAAGCATGAGAGTGTATCTTTATTACATTCGTAATTTTGGCATTAAATATGTGACAAGATAAAAATGAAAAATGTTTTTCCTAAACATAATCAATATGCTTCAAATTATGTAATATATTAGATTGTATTCAATTAGAAATTGGTTGTGCATCTAAAATAAAAATAAAAACCATATTTCATCCATAATAAGATGTGTCTATTTAAATAATCATATATTCCCTCAACTACTCACATAAAAGATTTAAAATAAAGCAAATTTATGATGCAATAATCGATGATAAATTCCCTCACTTTCTCTCTAAACATGATGTTTCCCTACTTCCGTGTGCTGACACTTAGGATAGATCCTGATCACTCATGCCCTTGATCCACTTTGTGTCAATTCATACACCTGTCAAACAATGAATGACAGTTGTTGAAGGTCAAATAGGGAACTTGATACGGATGAGGACGTTGATGGTGAGGATTTTGATAGTACGTGGACGTTGATACAAACATTCAATGCAAATCTGGAACGATTACTTTATTTATCACACTTTGTCATTGAAACTCACAGTGGTAAGTTATATTCAACAACCAACCACAAAGAACGCGTAATATGTCTTCCACAATAGAACTACAATAATAAAACTCAACTAAGTGATTTTCACCCTACAACAAAAAAACTTCCTCTTTTTTGGTGGTCCTGGATCAATCGCATGTGTACAATGCAATGTGAACGCCGAAGTGTATATGTTATTTGTTTTAGAGGGATAGTTATTTCTTTTGTAGTTGATGTTGATAAGGGGTGTGATTGATTTTGTAAGTGCAGAAATATAGATGAACCACTTCATTTAAAGGTTGTATCTCTACATTTCTAACTTGTTCCAAATTTGTACATATACATTTACCAATCTTATATCATGAGTGGTAGCGTTTTGTAGATTTGTTTATTTGAACTAAACATGAATACATGACAATTTCCGTACATGTGCAGATTTAATATCATGTGTGGTAGCGTTTTGTGGCCCATTTTTTTGCACTAAACATGAATACATTTGATATTGTTTTGGATAGTTAATTACTTTTGTAGTTGATGTGGTTTTTAATTATTTTGGGGAAATTGTGTTAGTGTTGCATCGGTTGTTTGAGACGGTGGTTGCATCAATTCTTTGGTTGGTTTTTGGTTGAAAAAGCCTTATTTGTAGTGTCGATAACATGTTGATAAGGGGTGTGATTGATAGTGGTAGTGTAGGAATATAGATGAAACATTACGTTGAAATGTTCTATGTGTACATTTAAATTTGTTACAAAATCGTACATAAACATGAATACATTTGATACCATTTTGGATAGTTAATTACTTTTACAGTTGATGTGGTTTGTAATTATTTCGGGGAAATTGTGTTAGTGTTGCATCGGTTGTTTGGTTGGTCTTTTGTTGAAAAAACCTTTTTTGTACAGTCGATAAGGGGTGGGATTGATAGTGGTAGTGTAGGCATATAGATGAAACATTACATTGATTTGTTCTATGTGTACATTTAAATTTGTTACAAATTCATACATATACAGTTGCAAATCTTATATCACGACATCTGAACTAAACATGTATATAGAACCTCCACTACTACTGTACTCAACACTACTTGTATCTTTTTCCTAGTTGTATCATACAACATTAATATTCTTGAATTCTTGGTTTTCTCGTTTACCCATTTCTCAGGACTTCTAAATTAGAGAGTGAAGAGAGTTTTGTAATTTTGGTCCTAGGTGAATGAGATGACCTTAAATGGTAAAGGAAAAGGGGATTCCACCCCAAAGCCCCTGGGTAAGTAGGAAAAAGATATAGAAGTATAAGGTTCAAATCCTGCAATAACCTTTGGAAATGAGGAAAACGATAAACATTATAGAGGTTCTACATTGACCAGACATTGATATGAGAATCTTGAAGAAGGGCGCGATGTTTTAAATAATGGGGATCATGATCACCTTAATCTAATGGGAATTTGCAGCTCCAGGGGTAGGTGCACATCGCATTCGATGTATTTAAATACATTATAAGGTAGATGTATGGAAAGGACAATAAACAAGAACACAATTAAATATTGTTATATTTAATTTATATTTTGACAAATCTTGTGTAAAAACGACCCTCTATGCTTTCAATCCAAGCAGATCTTTGAAGACACAAGTAAAAGAATACAAATATATTAGTTTTATCTCTTAACTTGACACAGGAAAATTATTTCTGATAAATAAAATCCACAATTCATTCACATCACCAACCACATATCCCTCACCTCTACTTGTGCTCGCCCCTACCGGTGTTTCAACATTCAACATCTCCACATCCACAATCCACGCAACCATGTGTATTCCAATCAAAGAACTCAAACCCCTTGAAGGTAGTGCATTATCGTCTTTTCAAGATTTGCTGAAACATATAGAATATGCTCTTATTGATGAAATGAGTTTCATCGGCCCAAAGTTACTAAGCAAAATTGACAGTAGGCTCTGCGAAGCTTTCCCACACTCAAGAACATCTTAATTTGGGAATGGATTAGTCATCCTCCTCGATGACCTTGGCCAATTATCGCCGGTTTTGGACAATCCTCTTTATGCAAGTAATTCCTACGGAGCAACCCTTTGGAAGGGATTTGAGACTTCCATTACATTGCAAACAATATTTCGGCAACAAGGAACAACCAATGCACAAGTTTCATTCTGGAATTTACTGCTCCACATGCGAGATTCAACCCCTCTAATTGAGGATTGGGAAATCTTAATGTCTCGCACAGACACACACCTAACTCAGCAAGAGCTCAACATTTTTAAGGACGCACCACATTTGTTTGCAAAAAATGATCAAGTGGACTCCCACAACCTACAAATGTTGAAGGCATTGAACGTTCCGATCGCCCAATCCATTGTTGAAAGTAACAGCAAACTAGACCAGGAAATCCTGATGATGATCAGTTGGAACACAAAGTTTTGTTGTGCAAACAACAAAAAATCATGCTTATTACAAATCTATGGGTTGATGCAGGCCTCGTGAATGGTGCCACATGAACAATCACCGACATTGTCTACGACGCATCAATGCAACCACCAACATTACCTTTATTTGTTGTTGTCAAATTTGATAGATACAATGGCCCATGTTGGGATCCCTCCAACCCATTACATATTCCCATACCCAATATTTCGAGAGGGAATCAAATACAATTTCCGATTAAAATGGCCTGGGGATTAACTATCCACAAGTCGCAGGGACTTACTTTGCACATGAAAGCAACCATCGACATTGGAACCACTGAAAGGTAGGGTCTGACATTCACAACTTTCTCTAGAGTTCCCTCGCTTGCAAATCTGCGCATTTCACCTGCTTTTTCATTTGAGAGATACTCAAATATGGCACACGTACCAACACTTGGAGCAATAATAAAGGAGGAAGCAAGACTACTATCACTCAACCCATCATAAATACTACCCTCTGCTTTGATAGCACCTCCACTACTACTATACTCAACACTTCTTCTATCCAAAGCGGCACTATTGTTCAAGGGGTATCAAATGTAATCATGTTTATTGAAACTAAAATTGCCCACTAAAGGCTACCATTCATGATATAAATACTGCAAATGTATACATGTCTCATTATGTGCAAGCAGATCTACATTTATTTGATGTTTTGAAATATGATATGCAACTTTAAATGTACGAATCTGTAACAAAATTAAATGTACACATACAACATTTGAATGTAGTGTTTCAACTAAATTCCTACACTACAACTATCAATCACACACATTATCAATTGTACAATAAATGTTTTTCCAACAAAACACCAACCGAACAACCGATGCACAACTAACACAATAAACCCGAATTAAATACATACAACATCAACTATAAGATAAATTAACTATCAAAACGGTATCAAATGTATTCATGTATGAATTTTTAACAAGTTTGAAATGTAGAAACAACCTTCAAATTAAGTGGCCCATCTATATTTCTACACTTACAAAATCAATCACACCCCTAATCAACATCAACTACAAAAGTAATAATTATACCTCTAAAACAAATAACATGTATTGTTCGGCATTCACATCGCATGAAACAAAACCTCCTGCAAAACATTACTTCAATAGCAAAGACCCTACCCCGCCGCCTTGGAGATTTGGACATAGTTCTCATACTCAAACCCAATATCAAACAAGTTGCATTAAACAAATACTCAAACCCAATTACAAAAACAAAACACTGGCATAAGATAACATTCACAATTTTGAACATCAATAGAAGCATGCTCTTAAAACTTCTGTGTACATGAACATAGGTTAGTAATGCAACAAAGTTTCCAAATGAATGTCCTCATATATTCCTACAAGAACTTAGCTTAGATGTAGAAATGGTCATTGTAGTTTTACTTCTTTAGAGCCTATGGATGACTTGGTGATCTTTCCAAAGGATAAAGATGTGGAAGCTCGGGCCTCATTGCAAGAACATGGTTTATCAATGCCCATGACAAAAGACATGTCTAAAATTCAGGGTTATTCCTTCTTATGCTGCAAATAATCAAGAAGTGTTTGTCGTCAAAGTATTTCTCAACATAATCAATATGCTTCAAAGTATGTAAGACATTATATTGTATTCAATTAGAGATTGGTTATACATCTAAAATAAAAATAAAAATCAAATTTCATCCATATTAGGATGTGTCTATTTAAATAATCATATATTCCCTCAACCACTCACATAAAATATTTAAAATAAAGCAAATTTACGATACAATAGTCGTTGATAAATGCCCTCGCTTTATCTCCAAACATGACGTATCCCTGCTTCCGCGTGCCGCCACTTGGGACGGATCCTGATTTCGCATGCCCTTGATCCACTTTGCCTCAATTTGTACACTTGCCAAACAATGATCACCAGCTATTGAAGGTCAAGCAAGGTACATGATACTAGTTTGGACGTTGATACGGATGAGGACGTCAACGTCGAGGATTTTGATAGTACGTGCACGTTGAAGAATACGAAGACGTGGACGACGACGATTAATATCTATTGTTAGATGCCCTCGGGCTTGCTCATTATAAACACGTCTTTCGGGTCGCTATAGCTACCATGTAGCACGCAAATGCCCCACTCCACAAATCATGAATAAATCATAAATCAAACTCATGACCTATCATTCACCAAGAAGATTACCCTGCCAATATATAAGATGGATCTGAGTTGGTCTTGAAGCTTTCTTGCATTAATAAGAAAGTTCTAATCTCTCATAAGAACATTTAGCAAAAACTCACAAAGCAGTAACTCATAACTAATTAATATACACTCTACATAATGAACATCACTGAAACCTAGCTATGAAGAAGATTCTGAGTTAAGTTCATCAACAACTATTATGAATTTCTATAATCTAAAACAAGTGAAAATCACAATGATCTGGTTCTCAGCTTATTTATTGACATAGTAGTGATACCTGGGCATCTCGGTGTTTCTCACCCCAACAATCATCTGGTAGAGCATTGAAAAAACTAGTTTAACATTAGTATAAGCCATCAAATTAAAGGGAACACATGCGATACATATATCCACCAACAGAAGAAAGGGTTTATATCTTACCTATATTAACATATTCATATCCCACCTTGGATAATCCAGTGGAGATCAGTGCATCAACTGTATTATGTACATTTATAATGGACGAATGTTAATGTTCAAAGTTTCAGTACATCCAATTACAAAACATGGACATGAATGAAACTACCTTCCCCACTAACAAGACCTCTGTTTTCTATTAAGCTTAAAGTTTTTAAGTACAACAATATATAGACGTTAAAGAAATTTAGCTGATCATAAAAGTATTTATGAACACAGGGCTATACTAATCCTTCATGGAGGATCAAATTCAATGCAAACTTTATTCTGAAGCTTTATATTCTGGATAACAAATTTTCATGGCAAAGACAAAAGCGGCAGATCGGTGGCAGGAGCAGCCTATGCCACTGTCAAACCTGCCATAAGGCTAATTTTCTTTTGTGGAACAAAGGATAAACCAGAGCTGCTTTTTGTCATATTAGAAAGTGGCTCACAAGTGTAAGCTTGTGGTCCCATGGAAGGGATTTAAGCTTCAGTCTGTCTATGTTATATGTTATTTGAGATTCTATTTTTCACACTGGAATTGAGATCTGCAAAAGACAGGGGAAGCATAATCAAAACGGTTTATTTCTTATGCAAACTTGCAACTGTCCATAGCATTGTAAATGCACGAATCAATAGTTTGAGTGAAATTTTAGATGCTAAATATAGACATACAATAAGAACAGAACTTGTAGCTTGACATTCCACAATCAAATTCATATCATCAATTGCCTTTCTAGATGCAGTCATATCATTGCATGCACATCTAAAAGAAGGGATCATACTGCAAATCCATTTCTTGACATGCCTATGAAGCATAAAATGAAAATGATAGAACCAAGATCCGAGGATACAATTTGGGAGCTCCAAAGTCAAAAATGATGCATTCAGAAGCTTGTGTACTCTCGTTGAATAAGAATCAAGAGGTAGAGAGACAAGATGTATACAAAATTTGCTTGGTTGATGCAGAATCTTCACCCACTCACAAGCTATCGGTGTCAAGCCCATAATTCAAGAAGACTTTTCCTTTGAAGCGCAAATAAATCTAGATATCCTGCAAATGAAGGGAGAAATCAATTTGGAGTTCTCTCACAATTTGAGAGGCCAAAGACACTACTTACAGGAAAATATAAATCTTACCAAAGTTTATTCTTGTGTGCCTCTTTTTTTCAGTCTCTCTAAGCCCATTAATAGAAAATGATATACTTATATGCAGATATATATTTTTTTATGACTTTTCCTTAAATTCCATTTGTTAGTGCTTGTAGTAGGTGTCTATCGCATCCAATAAAGAAAGTTTGTGGAGGTATTTGGTTGTGACATGATCGTGGGGGCACTTTTTCAAAATGAAGGTGATTGTGGAACATGGATGTCTTCAGCGCCCATGATAGTAGGCATTGGAACTTCCACCTTCACAGGATTCTTAAAATTAGGCCTGTAAGTCTGCCCCAAAACACCTTCCACCATGGCAGAAGGATTGAAATTCTTCAACTGGATTTCCAAATGAGCAAAGCAATTGTCTGAAGGAATTTGGTATCTATGAACATGGTCGTCCTCCTTGGGAATAGGCACCACTGATAGACAGTTCGACCATTTCATCGATGAAAATATTTATGTTGTTACATTGAGTGGTATGTTCGACAGTCAGTCATGTTGTGGATGAGGCGTTCCAGACCGACTCTTGCCCTCGGGGAATGGTGAAGTCTGAAACATCAAAGGTGGAGAAGAACTGGTTCATATCGGTGTCCCAATTATAGAAACGTAAATTAGCAAATACGTAAATTAGCAAATACAGATATCGGCGTGGACTGTAAAAATTCCAAAAACAGAAAAGTAAATTAGCAAATATAGATATCGGCGTGGACTGTCAAAAATCTGAAAACGGAAAAACACAAATTTTGTCAAGATCCTCAAAAGAGTTGACCGGAATGTAAAAATAGCCTTATTATCTCTATGTAATCTTTAAATGCAAATCAATTTTCATTTATTTTCATTGCAGCTTTATTTCATTTTCAAGTAGAAAGAAGTTAGTGAAAGTTGAAGATCAATCCAAGTACAAGCTTGTTGTTTATTTATACCATTATTTGTTGTTTAATCTTTTTTTATATACTGTAAATTTAGTAAATCATTGTTATTTGAGGTTTGGAAGTTTTATTTTTATCATCTTGAATTCACAAAATGAGTAGTTATGACAAAGGTGTTATTTGACATCAATGATAAATTTCTATTTCAAAATTTAAATTTAATTGTGAACGATAAATAAAATATAATAAAGAGATATTGCATTATATCTAAATTTTCATTTATATGTTTTATAATAATTTTATCTAATTTATTTTTAAAATATAACTCATGATCTTAAAATTGGTGGAAAAAATCTTATTTACATTCTATTTTTTTGACAATCTGAAATATTATTCAAAACGTAAATTGAAAGATGTATAAATTGATAAACCATCACAAATTTTCCTTTTGACAAACAAGGGTGACCTTCAAATTCCAACCATAATAGTAGTCCTGCGGCAAGGTTGGGATGGCATGTACCAAATAAGATTGTAGAGTAATTATTACGACAAATCTATCATTCATGTTATCTCTTGATTTGGGGTCATTATTTTATATCAATGGCCTCCTCTTCCAAACGGGTATCTCACATTCTATGAAATCACGAATAGAGACGATCGCATTTACTATGATCACATTTTCTAAAAATCTACCAACTCTAGCTTTCCTCTTGTGAGATATGTAACAACATGGTGGAAAATCACCACAACCAATTATCGATAGATTGCTCTACATACAATTTTTGTGAGATGAATTCACTTATGATTCCTATTTGATATACATCATGAAGGGAATTGGAGAAAATATAATTAAAGGAAAGGATGCATTTGTTAAAGTCTTTATTCTCCTTTTAACATTTCCATTTTGGATGGCCATACTTAGCCTCACGAGCACAATAATATTTAGATTATAATTAATTCACAACTCATGTAGTTACAAAGTTAGATAGTAATCATTATTACAAATGATTTTTCTATCGATGCAATGTTTGTTTACTATCAAACATATCTTAATTATCACCAACCTAGAATTTTTTTCCTTTTTTAATAGATTTTGTAACGTTTTGGAATTACTACAATTACATTATTATGTTTTTTAATAACATAAACTTTAAACTAAATCGATGGGGTGGGAGTGGTGTGGTCAAGTCACATGGTCAGGTACTAGTCCACTAGGTTTCAAATACCCTCAAGGCGTCATCCTCTCCGGAGGTGGTTTCACTATATGATGCGGCTTCATTGTCCGTCATAGGATGCAACATCTCTAAAAATTGTTGTAGTGGCAACACTCGATCTTAATTACGGATGCAACATGCTAGATTGTTCGCTAGACTCTTAGTTGAATTACACTACATATGAAACACTCAAGAAATTGTTTCACTTGATTAGATGGACTCTTAGTTGGAATACACTAAAGATGCAACTCACCATAAATTGCTTCACTCGCTTAGTTGTACTTATAAGTTGGAATATGTTGTAGATGTATCACATTGGAATGTTCTTCACTCAAGTTCCTCGTGATGGTTCCTAAATTCTAGAAAAGAATGTGCGTCCTTTCAAACCCTCAACTTCACCCTAAATTCAAAACCATAAACTTTAAACCAATATGGCCAAAAATTAAATGAAATGAACATAGAAAATACTCTAAAACAAAAATGGTATAAGTAAGAATAAATTGTAAAATTCATCGAACTAAGGGGAGACTAAATCGACACGAACTCCTAACACATTATATTATAGCCAAGAAAATTTGTATATGTAATGAAAATTGAAAATAATTCAAAATGAAAATAAAATGGTATATTAAAAAAATTCAACACACATCGTAAGGGTTAAACAAATTTGATAACTTTGAATATTATTAGTAAAATATAGATCGCATACATTGGAATGAAAGGAACATTAAATCTTGACACACAACCAATAAAAATGTCTCTTTTAGTTGATAAGTAAAAATACAAAAATTTTCGAGGAGAAATATTTTTAAAAATAATCAACATGTTTAAAAGATTTAGAAGAAAAACCATATGCACATATATTCATGTTGGGCTCAAGAAATACAACCTAAGTATGAAAGTTGCGTAAGGATTTGGTGTTTGGGCATCGGGCGCGTATATACACATAGAACTATAGTGAAACAGGGTTCGCCAGAAGGTATGAAATTAAGACTTAGTTGTTTTCTAGTTTAGGGCTAATTTTGGACATGGAGTCTTTGAGCACATTTTGTAGAAGACTTGAAGAACACGCAAAGGATATTTTGGACAAGTGGAAGATCAAGCGCTATGCATAGTTTTGAGGCTATTAATAGGATTAGATTGTTGTTGTATTATTAGATAATCTATTATTAGCGAGCTTGCATGCTCTTGTATTTATCATGTAAGGGCACATGGCTATTATTAGCATGTAGCCTATTTTGAAAGGTAAATGAGTGGTGAAGGGAAAGTCCCCACTACCTTTAAATATGTATTGATTTTATGGGTTCGGAGAGACCGAATATTGTTAGTGTTATGCTGCAAGTTTGTGAGCGCGCATGATTATGGTGACTATATTATTTATGTATGAAGCTTATGTGTTTTACAACAATTAATATAATGGACCGTTGTGGCTGGATATTGATTGTAGACACATATTTGAATGGTTTTTATACGGTAAAGTTAATCTTGATTCTTGTTTGATTTTTCATGTTAAAGTTTAAGATCTAGATCTGGTTTATGCACTGCAATATAATTGGTTATCTATTATGGATCTGGAATATATGTATAATCATGCTAACTTCTGGAACAAGCTAACATAAAAGAGGAACCTAGTACCCTTGCGTGCTTCGGGTGAGCAATGGAGTTTAGAAAAAACCACTTTTTTATTTTTGATTTGGATGAAAAATCGTAAATTGTGCACCAAAATGTATGCATAGGTTTTTGCAAGAAAACAAGGCACTAGTAAAAGAAAATATGGATGAAAGCCTTAAACTAATCGGATTTTAGAAAGAATTATATTGTCATCAAGGTAAAACGAGCTTGACATCATAGTAGAATTTATTTTTTAATATTATGTTTTAATGCACGAGATATTTGGGTGCACACGTGAAATTTTGATGTTTTTGTCAAACATGGTTTTAAACACGCAAAAATAGTCCAAACCTTTGGTTTTGTGTAATACAAGCCTATGGATTGGGAATTTCAAACCCAAAAAAAGGTGAAATGCGAGCGTGTTTATAACGCGCTCACGTTTCAAAGTGTTATGGGGTATATGTGTTTGTGGCATGCTTTTATGTACAAAAATAAATGTTTAGGGCTCAGGGCTCATGGTTTAGGGATCAAGGTTTAGGGTTAAGGGTTTAGGGTTTATGGTTGAGGGTTTAGGGTTTAGGATTTATGGTTTAGGATTTAGGGTTTAGTGTTTAGGGTTTATGGCTCAAGGTTTAGGGTTTAGGGCTCTGGGTTTAAGGTTTATGATTTAGGGTTTAGGGCACAAGATTTAGGGTTTAAGGTTAAGGGTTTAGGATTTAGGGTTTAAGGGTTAGGGTTTAGGGCTTAGGGTTTAATGATACCTTTCTAGGTGCAACTCCCCTCTTGAGGATCATATTCATATTCAATGTATCACCGTCGAAGAGGGAAGCTCCCATATCAAATTGGTTATTCAATATGACATGGAAGATGAGTAAAGAAAATGAAAGTTGGAGAATTAGATTTCATTGGTAATTAGTACTAAGTATTAACAAGACTAATATGGCTTTTGACTACTCAACTAGGAGGCCATGACAATATTAGGACCATATTTCCTAGTCTCATGCCTAGAACCATCATTGAGTCTGTTTGTGCAAAATAAACATAGTGATAGGGGTATGGCTAAGAACACAAAGGAGTTATCAATTGCCTAGTAAATATTTCTTGTTTAGTTCTGAATAGGAGTTAGTTGGCCTATGGCTTAGTGACCTTCCATTCATTGATAATTCCTTCTATGATAAACCCATGGATGCTTTCAAAAGTTCCTTCAAAAAGATAGGGGTAGTCATCAAGCCTAATGAAGGTTGTGATGTGATGTGTCAAAACTATATATTCACAAGAACCTCTTCTTCCTTGAAAGTCCCTAGTTTGTCTTAGTAATGATGTCTCCTTGTATCCAAGGATTGAGGACTACTGGGGTCTGTGGTAGGATTGGACATTCAGAATCATCGAGTGTCTAAATCAGAATTTTGTTGCATTTGGAGAAACATTCTCAAATGTTAGAGTAATGCATCTTGGAAAATAAAATTGAACCTCATAAATCCTCTCAAATTTCCATTCTAGGTCGTGTTCCTGGTCATGTAAAGCAGCTTCAATAAAAAAGAAGAAAACAAACTTGATGAAGAATTATTTACGAAATGCATTCCTTTTCTTCAAGCTTATCTTTATAAATGCAATCTGGTTTTCCAAGTTCTCCATATTTGCCAAATTTGGGGCGAATTGACATTCTGGACCTTTGAAGGCGTGAAGAAAATGGTGAGTTCATTTCCTCCAAAAACCCTTAACCCAGAGCCCTAAACCCTAAACCCTAAATTGTGAACCCTAAACCCTGAGCCCTAAATCTAAACCCTAAACCCTCAACCCTAAACACTAAAACCTAAACCCTAATTACCAAACTTTGAGCCCTAAACCTTAAACCCTAAACCTTGAGACCTATACCCTAAACACTCAACCTTAAGCCCTAAGCCCTAAACCTTAAACCCTAAACCTTAAACCCTAAACTTGAACCCTAAATCCTAAACCGTAAACCCTAAACCCTGAACCTTAATTCCAAAATGATAAACCCCGAATTTTAAACCTTGAACACTAAAAATACTTGTTGGAAAGACTTCTAAAAAAATATACTAATGAGAATGATTGAAATTGGTACAAAAATTTTGAAGGAGGGAAATTTCAAATATCCAAGAAAAATTTGGTACAACCCTTTTCTAAGCAACCCCTTCCCTACGAGAAGCTTACACAAAGAAATGTTACCCAATAGAGCTATCTTCTTTTTCACATCGCATGAGAACTATTTCACTCATTGTAATGTTCTGTGTTTTACCCATCCTTATTAGTATCGACAGAGAGTATTCAACTCGAAAAGGGTTAATCTGCCTTCGTAGGGATAACATTCAAAGAGAGTCATCACAATTTGATGCATTTCATCTCATTGATATTTTGAAGGAGGGAATTCCCAGTGATATCCAAGATTAATTTGGTACAAAGAAATATTGTCCAATACAAATGCGATCTCCTTTCTTCTATAGCTTGTGAAATATTTGGAGCTCCAAGAGTGTTATAAATAGCGCAATTATATGCAGAAAGATCAAGAAACATTCAATGGTGCAGGTTTTGTGGGGAGAAACATGTTTGGCAGAGATGTGTAATATATAAGGTTTTTCAATCCTCATAAAGTACGAATATCAAGAGTATTTTCACTTTGTAATCACTATTGTAGATTGAAGATCAAGTGCAGAAGATCAATACCATTAGAGTGTTTATTCCCTAAACACCGAACCCTAAATCCTAAACCCTAACCCCTGAGCCCTAAACCCTAAATCATGGACCCTAAACCTTTAACCCTAAAACGTAAACCTTAAACCCTAGGTTCTAAACCCTAAACCCTAAACATTACCAACAAAGGAGTTCATACTGGTATTATGGTTAGATGAGGGTCAAATCTCGAGGATCATATTCATATTCGGTGTATCGCCGTCAAGAGGGAAACTCCTGTCAAATTGGTTATTCAATATGACGTGGAAGATGAGAAAAGCAAATGAAATATGGAGAATTATATTTCATGGGTAATTAGTACTAAGTATCAACAAGACTAATATGGCTTCTGACTACTCGACTAGGAGGGCATGACAATGTTAGGACCATATTTCCTAGTCTCATTCCTAGAACCATCATTGAGTCTTCTTGTACAAAATAAGCATAACAACATGGGAATGGCTAAGAACACATAGGGGTTATCAATTGCCTAGTAAATATTTCTTGTTTAGTTTTGAGTGGGAGTCATCTGGCCTATGGCTTAGTGACCTTCTATTCATTGATAATTCCTTCTATGATAAACCCATGGATGATTTCAAAAGCACCTTCAAAAATATAGGGGTAGTCATCAATCCTAGTGAAGGGAGTGATGTGATTTCCAAACAACTTGAAATGCAAATAGATTTAGAGGTCATAACATGAATTTATAAATATCTCTATCGTTATAAATGGAAGCCAAGTAGTAGTGTCTCCCTGTATCCAATGATCGAGGACTATTGGGGTCTCTGGTATAGATTGGACATTCAGAATCATCGAGTGTCCGAATCATAAATTTATTGTATCTTGAGAAACATTCTCAAACATTGGATTAATGCATCTTGGAAAATTAAATGGAACCTTAGAAATCCTCTCAAATTTCTAGTCTAGTTCGTGTTCTGGTCCTGTTTCTATTTCGAGTTCGGTTCTAGTCAGTGGTCATCAAATATGGAAGTTTTAGTAAAGCAATCCACACTTGAATAATTATTCCCATTTAGATTGTTGGAAATGCTAATGGCGGGCAAGGCGGTGCAGGAATTTGGTTGGTGGAAGGTGGGGTTGTGCCCTTGTTGGTTTTTTTCTCATGGCGTCATTAAGAGCCTTTCTAGTATTATCGAGAGAACTCTCCATGCTTGTGTGATAATTTTGAAATCTCCCTCGCCGTGGGAACATGTTTTTATCAGATGCAATGAAAAGGCTAGTTTTAGTGGGTATTAACAGAAAAATAAAATAATTTTGATTGGAATTACTTACTTAAATGCATCCCTTCGCTTCGAGCTTATCTTTATAAATGTAATTCGCTTTCCAAGTTCTCCATATTTTCCAAATTTGGGTCGAATTGACATTTTGGACCTCTAAAAGCATGAAGAAAATGGCAAGTTCATTTCCCCCAACCTTTCTTGAAGTGAATTTAAATGAAATGAAATTTGGAATTTTGAGGTGGCACTGATTATCCTACCAAAAATTTACTTATTGATGATTAATTGTTATTAGTTGGATTTATTTTCCATTATTATGATAAGTGGGTTTTTGAGATTAGCAAATCATTTCTAGGTTTATTCATGAGAATACAATTATTATTGTTGCATGGTTGATGCAACTCCTTAAATCCTCCCATAATTATGAATACCTCTCCTACGAAACCCCATACAAGTGGATATATGTTAATAAAACTTTTCATACCTCCTTGAGATTGAGAAGGGTGTTTAGGGATGCTTTTAGCTTGCTTGAAGGGTTTGCAATGTAGACAAACCAAGAAGTGACCAATGAACCTTGTGTTATCACCGAATCATAACACCCTTATGTTTACACAAGTGCATATATTTGAGCTCACGGTGTGATTGGATAACATGGGTACTATCTCCAAGTCAGGACTTGCTACTTGAGATAGACCTCCAGAGAAAGTTGGTTCTTGCTCCTAAACTACCTGCCACAATCTACTCTAATGCAGGTAAACTAACTATTCTAATCTAACTTTCCAAGGGACCAAGGAGAGAGAATGCATAAAATGAAAGCCTACACTAAATTAGTGATACACCAAAAAGGAGGGTGTGAGAATAGTCTTCCAATGTGTTAAAATTAGAAGTAAAGTGCATATTAGGAGGGGTGATAATAGTTCTCCACAATCTAAAAATGCATTCATAACAATGTTTCATACATGCACAATAATAATGGATCCTTGAAAGAGCATAAAGATAGAAACAATACACTTGTAATCAAGGTTGAAGGGGCAAGAAGAATGCAAGAAAACACAACAGGGAAGATGCATCCACAAACTTATATTTTATTGCTTCATGATATGCACATTTCAATCTGTTACAAGATAAGGGCCTGGATCACCATGCAAGGAGTCCACAACAAGGGCCTATAGCACATTGGCTTCACAAAGCAATTTTGGTAGAGCTTTGCTACAAAAACTACCTCCCTTTACAATGAGCCCAACACTCCAATTTATAGGAAAATGAGAAGAGAGAGAGAAGGGGAAAATGGAAATCCCAAAATATGTCCTTCAACCACTTGTAAGAGGCACTAAATGGAGTGAAATGATTGTATGTTACTTGAAAAATTCTCCCCATATTGTCCTAGGTGCTGCAACAGAGAAGGAATGATGACCATGCCTCTTAATTGCACTCCCAACTACCAAATAAAACATTGTCATGAACCCAGCCACGTTTTATGAAAATCCCCATTGATTTCTCATCAAATCTATGATTTCTTGATTTCTCCGCATTGCGCCGAAGCCACAATTCCAACAAGATTACTAATTTTTGTGATTTCGTTGAGAAATGTAAAAGTTATGGCCTTCTCGAGTGCGCAAATATTTTGGGTCCTAAGCGTGCATTTTACGTCATTTGACGGAATGAGCATTAACTAACCGGAGCTCGAGTCAAAAGTTATGGCTGTTAGAGGATGTCGTAGAGGATGTCGTGCTCATTCTAGAAAGTCCAATTTTGTGAAAATCGAGCTCAGAGTCAAAATTTATGGCCGTTAGAAGTTTCTGGAGTCAAACGTTGACATTTCCTTTGAATTGCGGGTATTGCGAGAAAAATTGGGTCCACCTTTCTTGGTTGTCCCAAACACATTCTTCTGCATTGGCCGATTAGGGCCTACTTGTCCCCTTTTGCGGCCTTTTCACCTTTTCACGTCCCGCACGTACATTTGTCCCCGACTCGTCCCAAACAAAAATCTCCGCACCACCCACAATAGACCGAATGTGGAAAATTGACCACCCGCATCTCGCACGTACTTTTGTCCCTGTCCCAAATCAAGGCAGTAACAAAAACTTCCGCTTTTGCTGATTTTCACCGCCACAACGCCATTTCATCTTTATACATCCCGCGGTCCCGACATCCCAACCGTCCCATGGACCGCCTAGACAAAAAGTTATAACTTTGTCGATTCCTTTATTTTTCAAAGCACAAACTTGGTACGACGAACCTTGGTACGATCCGCACCGGTACGACCCACAACCTTCAGACCCGCAATGCATTAAAATAAGCCTGCGACTTCATTTTTGCTTTTTTCAATTTTTTCTAACTCGTTGGGATTTTTTCTTGGATGGGAGAGTTAGAGAGAAGCCAAAGGGGCCCCAAAACATGATTTTGGGCATTGAATCAATCTACTTGCTCGGGACTAAAGAATCTGATGCATGTTATCAAAATTTACCTCGAGGGGTGAATTTTGGATAACACTCTTGCTCTTGTGCAATATAAGGTAAATTTTGGTAAAGGCAAGTGAGAGGAGTATTTGGATAAATGTTGAAAGCAACTAGATGAGTGAAATAGGTGGTTTAGTTGTCAAGAACATGATGAAATCCTAAAATCTGCTACAAATATCAATAACTAATCAATAACACATCTAAAACTCCTATAAATATCAATAACCAATCCAAAAAGCCCCAAAACCTAAACAACACCTATATTCTTTCACAAAATAGATAAGCAATTGCATAATTTAAACCCTAAAATCTTGAAGGTTTGAATGTTGAAATCCTAAAAATATCTATGTACCAACCAGATTAGAATATGAAAACTATCTTCTAAACTCATGATGATTGAGGTGTGAGACTAGTTCCATAAGGTGCAGAGTGACCCTAACATCTTATATTTACTAAAATAAATTTAAAGTATAAGAAATAATAAAATATAAATAATAATAAAAGAAAAACTTATACTTAAACATTTATTTTTGTACATAGAAGCATGCCTCAACCACATATACTACATAAAGACACAGAACGCGAGCACATTATAACACATTTACATTTTAGGTTTGGTAACATCCAAACCTAATAATTCAAAATGTGCTTGCGCTTTAACCAAATGCATTGTGGTCCGATTTTTGGCCCCGTCTTTGTGCATAGGTCCATATTAGGTCATGCGAGAGACAAGATCGCAGGGTGATTTTCAAAACATATTACATGAGATTTTTTTCCTTGCCCCTATGGATGTTGATGAGAAAGGATTTCTCTTAATACTCCTCGGTGGGGAGTTTGGCGAAATCATCTATCATATTGGTTAGGCGATCACTCACATCGAGGGGAACTATAAATTTTGCGCTTGTGGAAGACTTCTGGTCAGTGGCATTATCTCTATATTAGAAAGCCCTCCAAAGATGGATGATGGCGGAAGTGTCGCAGATTAGCTCCTTTTATGGTATCGGTGATATACCTAACCGTAGGGAAATACCTTCTCAGTAAGGTATGCCGCTAGAATATTTTCTCCTCCTCTTTTCCCCATTCTCGCAATAGGAAACCTACCATGAAGCCTCCATATGGATGAGTAGAGAACAACAAATTTCACCATGAGTATTCCCTATGACTATAACCTTAAGTGATGGGGTTGATATCACTAGATACAATCACGAAATGGTCGATGTTTCTCAATATATTTCATGGTGAGGAGCTTTGAAGACCAAGTCCCACCGGTGGTCATACTATCGAGTTAAAACCGAAGTCGAGGGGTGATTCTCAAGATCTGCGCTTGCCCCGATGTCTTGAACAAGGAACTCTTCTAGTTCAGAAAAATAGGAATTTTTTTATGAACCTCAATAATAAACTCTTTTTTTGTAAAAATTATTATTTCAAGAATATGGACATATTGTAGTGAATCAACTCTAATATTACCAAATTTTGTAGAAAGTTACCACTCTTTTTGTGTATAATGGATTTTGTTTTGTTACTATTGGATTCCATTATTAATATTAATGGATTCCATTAGTAGTGTTATTGGATTCCAATATTTTTGTTATTGGACACGATGGAGTTCCAATATCGCTATTTTTGGATTCTAATATTGTTGTTATTAGACGCTATGGATTTTCAATTTCGCTATTTTGGATTCCAATTTCCCTTTTTTATGATTCTAATTTCACTACCATTAGATTCCACTTTCTCTACTTTTGGATTCCAATTTCGCTAATTTATATAAGGCTAGCATTTATTACACTCTAAGCTAGCGGCCACTAAGCTACAAAAGACTAATAGCCGCTAAGTTACATAAGGCTAGTGGTCGCTAAGGAATTTTATTACTGAAAAGGTGGGAATTTTAAATGATTTCACCCATATTTAGGTATAATGGGTTCCAATATTTTAATTTTTGGATTCCAATATTCCAATTTTGTTATTATTGGATTCCAATTTCGCTATTTTTGGATTCCAATTTCACTAAGTTACATAATGTTAGCGACCACTCAATTACATAAGGCTATTATTGATTCCAATATTTCAATTTTCAAATTCCAATATTTCAATTTTCGGAGTCCAATATTTCAATTTTTGGATTCCAATATCTGTAATTTTGGAGTATAACAAATACCAATATTTAATGTTTTGGACTCCAAAATCAGTAATATTGGATTCTAATGAGAGATATATTTTTAGCTGCTTGGACTGGAATATGTCCAGATTTACTGAAATAAGCGCTTAACAGACTAATATTTTGTTTAACATTCTCAACAAAATGACATAATTACCAAATGCAAGTAAATGACACAACAACATAATCATGAAAACCATTTTCGTAAAGCAATAATGTGTCGCCGACAAGCATGCAATGTGAAGTCAACTTACTACAACGAAGCATGTAACCTTTGTTCATCGTCATGATGTGAACAAAAACCACTACCTCACATGAGGTGACACTAAATAAAGGAAACTAATCAACAAATAAACAAATGACCATACTCACAATTTTGACACCATTTTCCATTCACCGTATCACACATGGTAAATCTTTCTATCCATACCTATTTTTGCATCTTTTCACCTTTCCCCAACGATACCCTTTCTCGAGCTGAGAACACTTGTACACATGCAAACAAGAGTACCCAATGCATTATTCATTACAAATAATCAAATCACACATACACACACACAAATATATATTTATAGTAATCCTAAAACCGTAGTATAAATTTACAATATCATCTACCGCTAATCAATAAATTGATAACAACTATTTTACTCCCAAAACATGTCATAATGCTAACTAAAGAAAATCAAATCAATATAATGTGTTGTATCAATGTGGCAACCACATAGTCTTCAATGCATCTAAAATAATAAAAGCACGAACATGGGATGTGACAAGTTTTAAAAATATATATTCATGCACCCATACCAACAATAAAATTTCTTTTATGGATTTGGTCATTTTCAACCTTCAATCAAAAAATAAAAAAGGGAAAAGAGCGGTTGAAACTACCAATTCAACACAATGGAGAACATTGAAAATTCTCAAAAACCCACACATTGAGATGAAGCATGTTGATCAAAAGAAACACTTTTAATATTCATAATTGTCAAAAAGTGTATGATGGGTGTGGAGCCATGTGAATCATTAGGTTTACAATGTCTAACAAGTCTAGCATATAAGATTAGAAGATATTCACATCAACTCTTCCTATTAATTGTGAGAGGGTTGTTAGAAGGAAGTAATTAACTTAGTGTTTCACCATTTTCTTTACTATATTGAGACGAAACAGATAAGGGTTATGTGATTAGGAGGAATACCTATTTATGCCGGTCAATCTTGATGGTTGTTTGCGTGCGTTCGACTTCTCGATCCAATGCTAATTGTGAGAGCTTCCTTTTGGCCGTGAGGAACTACCCGAAATAGAAAACAAGACCACAAAATAAGAGTTAAATAATATATGACAATGGACCGCCTAGCGTGTGCTAGATTCGAAGTGCAATACTCCCTAGATGGTCACAATCCACCGTTTAAAATAACTTAATGCGAGAAATAAACAATGCCTTATTGTAGTTGATATGATTTAGGTATTTCATTCAAGCACAATAAGCAAATATAACATAACAGGCTAGGCTATAGTCAAATCTGAAGGTTAGGTAGGTGTCAGGGTGTTGAATCGGTCGGGTTAGGTTACGGGTTGTTTGGGTCACTTGGTAGAAGGTAGGTTGGATCTGTTATTGGCACAGGTGTAAAAACACAGACCAATGTTGGTCGGGTGTAACAGAGATTTACGACGTTTAGAAGGAATCGATGACAAACATGGGTAACCGGCATCGGTTAGGGTTGGGGTGAAAGGAATTCAATGAGATCTGATTGTGGGGATTGAACTGAAGCTAAACAGAGATGGAAGAGTGAATAGGGAGGTCTGTAAAGGTCTTAGGTATACTCAGAGGTGTGTAGTAGGCGAGAATGGGTGATTTGCTGGTGTGGGTAGAGGATGGGAAATGAACATGCAAAGTATAAACTGATAATAAAAGTAACAAAGGCTATTATACTAAAATAGACTATGCTAGTAGAAGATACACTTACTGTGATGCAGGTTTGATGGTTGAAGGGTGATGGCAGTTGATCAGAAAAATAGTGATTGGTGCCACTGGTGAGAGCTGCTCGGAATGCTTCCGTGAGTGTAATGCTTCGGATTTGTCCTCGGTGCTAGATATGGATGTCTCGTGGGTGCGAAAAGGCTTTGGTTCTGCTTGCATGTAGTTCTCTTCTCGTCCCCTTGATCTCATAATGTGCCAACCCAAAAACAAGGTTGCTAAGGTGAATAAATGGTAACCGACGACGATTTTGGGTTGACCGATGTCGTTTTCAAGGTGACTGGTGTCGGTTAAGGTGAGATTCCCTAGGTTTACTAAAAATAATAGATCTTGGCAATCATTTCCACGAGCTATCTATTCTCCCGGATCAAAGCGGAAGTTACCTTTTTTATGAGCAGGAATGTGGTTAGAGGGATAATAGGCATTGATTTTTAGGGTCAACTCGGTCTTAGCTTATTAAGGTAAGTGGGACCAAGTCTTAGTTAGTTATAGAAACATGCCAAGAATAGGTTTAGGGTGAGGTGGAGGGGTGAGGTGGAAATTAGCTTAATTAAAATAATTATGTAATGTATATTGTGAGGGTGGGTATTAATTAAATTAAATTAATATTAATGTGGGGTGAAAGGGGCCATGGTTAGGTGAATATGTTTGAGTTGGTTATTTGACAGGGGGCCAAGGGGAGTGTGACCCAATTTTGGTGTCTACACTTAGTGCAAATTGCTCTAGGGACTTACTTATAAAGTACTCAATGCAAGTTGAACATATTATAAATGAAGAGGGTTAAACATCTCTAGTATTCTTAAATCACAAGCGTTTGAAAAGAGCTAAGTGGATTGCTAAAGAGACAAAAGAAATGTCATATTATGCTCTAATGTATCTAGATTTTGGATTCACAAACTATAGTTATGAGTCAATTTATATTGATCTATACTTCACAAATACAATTTACAAGAAACCACTCTCATGAATATGAAATCTCTACTTGACATTCATTACCTTTAAGTAATATTTATAATATAGAGAAAAACACCAAAAATTTTCAAAAGACCCCATCACAAGGCTATGTAGTCTATCTCAAACACACATAATTATAGAGTTTTCTTCATAATAAAACCTACTTTTAACTTATTACCCATTTCTAAAACACCCTACGTAACCTATTATCCATTTGTAAAACCTCGAGTAAATTTTTGTATATTTTGAGATACTCATTATAGATCTCCTTAGCTTTTCTCTTTTTAAAACTTGGTAGGTCATAGACCGCTATGTCCACGATTGAGGTGAGCAGATTTCTTCGGCTAAGCGGCCAAGGATTAAAGGGTTTTCATTCCACCAAATTCACCCGAGACACGATCCCGACCTTATCCCTTATTACGGTATCTCCTAACTTCACTTTCAGCGAGAATTGAACCCTAGTGGACTCTTTAAGAGCCAAGCATCTTTCACCTTTGAGTTAAACGCCCTCAACTTTTTTCAAATCATACGATTTTCTTAATATGATTACAGCGGTCTAAAACCTTGAATAAATTTTGTATCTTATGAAATATTCACTGTAAATCAGCCTAAACTTTTGCAAACTATGTAAGTGTCTTTTTAGGTATGATTGGAGTGTTCTAGACATACTTAGAAGCATTATATGAATGTTCTAAACAAAACAATTTTGTTTATATAAATATGTTCAAGTGAAGTTTATATTGATAACCAGTTTGACAACAAAATTATGAAGGATAAATTTGCGCAGTCCACATGTTGTGATCAAATTTGCGTATCACACGTGGTTGACATGATCGTATTTAAAACGATCCGTACATAGTTCCAAAGCCAATACTATCAATGGAGAGTGATGAATAGTCAATAAAAAGCAGGATGCAATAACCTTTTTGTGGTAGAGGAATCTATGTATCTGTAATGTTTGATGCTGTCGAGATTAATATTTAAATGCGTTGAATGCTAAAACAAATTTTCAATGGCGGCCACTGCAAGTCACCACCACAACAACACGGCAACTACTCCACGTTCATGTTCGCCATACCATAAAGATGCATCTAACTTAATAATATTGCTAAAGATGTAATGGACAGTGACCAACGCCCTCTGGAACGGTGGACCGTCGATTAGTTGGAACTACAACCGGTGGGATTGTGTCTACTGACCCGGTCCCACACAATGTAGACCAGACCAGACCAGACCAGATGCGATTAATTGTCGCCCTTCGGATCAGTAAAAATTTGGCAATCTAAAGAGGAGGCCTGCTTTATTATTTCCTTATGCCAACTCCATTAAGCAGTTAGAATTGGGATAATTGGCAAAGATGCTCACGTGACATGTTCGGTCATACTTGAACTACCTGGATTCCAAGATTTGACGAAGTTGCCACGAAACTGATTTTCTCCCAGGTTATTATAAACTTCTTTAACCATGGATTTGATTGTCTGTTTTGAGATGGCCTTGCATAAGCCAAGCCTAAGAGACACATGTTATAGAAGGCCCTCGCACATGGTTGAAAAACAGTAAGAAATGCGTGCTCGAGGGCCCCCCTACTGCTCATGCCTACCGAGAGTTCTATACGGAAAAGTATTAAATTTTTTGACAGATACGTGCGAGTAGGTTAAATCAATTTATTTTGCTCATTTAAACAATGCCACATAAATATTTCACTCCCAAAAAATGTACAATCTACGCAAGGTATGACGGTAAAATGTACAATTTGTGCGGGCATTTTAAATCATGTGCGTAAGGTAGGGTAAAATGTTTAGTAGTAGTCCAGGGCTGGAAATTGACAGGCTGTAGGCCATTTTTGTGATTTTAACAGTATTTTACAAAGTGAAATTTTTTTAGAAACAAGAGACAATAATAGGCTGAAAATTTTGAAAACCATCAATTTTTTAAAGGGGTTTATTTAAAAATAATACCTATATATATATATATATATATATATATATATATATATATATATATATATATATATATATATATATATATATATATATATGAACAAATTATACATATATCTATAAAAGTTTCTTGAAATTACAAATCACGTGAAAAAGCTAAACCGTCAACAAATTTTGCTTTGACAGCACAAATAGTTTGAAATTCCAGTGCCGATGCCCACTCATAACATTTTAGACGTGCATCCATACCCACCGGCTTAATCATCATGTGCGTCTGCTAAGAGTTTCAAGGCATTTTAATAACAAGTGTCTATGGATTAAATTTGACAATTGTTTAGATGTTTTTTGTGATTTTAACGTAAAATACTTACAAATGTTTGAAATAATTGTTACACGCGACTTGCATATTTAAAATATGACTATCGATTTTCATATAAATTTATATGTCACTTATCTTAATATATATCTAAAATAGTTAAATAAATATAAAGAAATATTCTTTTACATATTTTATTAATAACATATAAATAACATTGATTTATATTTTTGAAGGGCAATATTGGAAAATTACCGTCACCTAAAGTCATTTGACAGAATAAGTGGCCCTCAAATTTAACTTGTGCTAACATCTATGCAACGTCAACCCATGTCAATTCAATTGACCAAAGTACTATTTAATGTAATGACAAGATGTTTAAATGTATGTTATATTGCCATACATAATAGGATTCCATTTTTAATTAATTATGCTAAAAGGCGTTTTCTCTGCAAAGTCCCCCTGACAGCGCGACGAAGCATCGACGATCATGATCTATTGGTTGACGAAGCACAAACACCCCTTTGATGTACATGTGGCACACAATGCTTGGAGACTTGTCATAGCGATAATGGTAAAGTCCTATGCATGTGTCGGGAAGATCGACGATCAGAGGAAGCTATGGAAGGAATTAATTATGGGCATGGATTGAAGGTGAAGTCCTAAAATGGGAAAACCCTAAGCGATCGGGCATGCATAGTTTGGTTTATTTGTGCATGGATATTTAGGAATGGATAGTTTTGTTGGTATAATGTTTAGATATCGTGCGAGAACGTAGAAGCAAAATAAGTAAATATTTTGGTTGGTAGATCGCTTATTTTCATGTGGAGGAGGTTGAAGTGAAGGAAATATCTGCTAACTGGCGCCTTTGCATTTCTTGTTGTGTGACCGCAGATGTGATGGCAAAGCTCTCAAAATGGGCAAGCTTGGGTGCATAAAGACTACATGCATGGGGTTCCAAAGACTACTTAGTAGAACGTCCGATATAGTACCATGCGTTGTAGGAACATGCAGTTTGTAAAGGTCATTTTTTTGCAAGAAAAAGAGCTGAAAAACAACCAAACACTATCAAAACTATGTTTGTGTAGTGACTTGTCATGAGGAAAACGAGACAGTAAAGCTTGCCGAGGTTGTATTTGGGGGTTGCGGGGCCACATCAAGGGATTGATGCGGTCGCATTCTCTAAGGGTGTGTTTTGCAAGAGAAGAAAGGATGGGTTTTATGTCTTGCAAAAGTGGTAGGAGCTCTAGGTCACGACGCTATGGCTACTTTATTTGTGGGTTGTTGAATTCTTTTTAGTGACTATGTGCCTCTGCAGGTTAGGTGGCTTTCTTTTTTATACCCTAGTCTCCTAGTAAGTTTTATTTTTCTGTGTTTGTGTATTTCCCGAAGCGGCCTTGTTTTGTATTTCCTAGGAAGGATATTTTATGAGTGGGTATATTTTTTAGTTTCCTGAGTTTTTGACTAAGACCAAATATTCAAAAAAAAATCAAGATGCAGAGATTTCCAACATATGTGTTGAAGCTATAGTGTATAATATATAATAAAATACGTGAGCTTGGTTATGAACTCAACAAATATGTATTTGACTTTAAATTGTTGTTTATGTTCAAAGATGCATAGTTTGGATAGACTAGTGAAATGAATCGATATCCAGGACTGGTTTGATATGTAGAAAAAGAAAACCAAAAAATTAAGAACTGTGGACTAGTTTGGTTGGTTTTGAGATGTGTTTTGCTGATGTATCTATTTTGTTTTTCTATTAAATCCATGTTAAGAACATATTTGTTGTTTTGCATTATGATCAAAGTACAAGGATGAATTTTGAGGGTTTTTAGCCTTAAAAGTTGTGATGTTTTTCATATAATGACAGAGACATAATTTTTTTTTTTTTTTTAGAGTCTCAATTGAAAGTGCCGCATTTTATTTTGTTGGTCAATTTTGAACTGTGGTTTCTGACATATCTGCTGCATCTTTCTCTTGAAGTGATTTTTTGAGCATATTCGTGCTCCTCCTTTTTAAAGTCAATTTGTATTTACATTGATATGAGTTTTTAGGTTTGTAGACTTAAATAGCTTGCTTGACATATCTTCTCTGTACATAATATGTTAAATATATTAACTCACATCAGTATAAGAATCATGTAATCTGACATCAATATGTTTTCGATGTGATTCAAAGTGTTTTTGCTTGATGTATCTTCTCTGTTTTTCTCTAAAATATTTTTCATGTACAAGTTCATAATCGTTTTTCTTAAATTATATCTACATTTATTGTATGAGGATGAATTTTGAGGGATTTTTAAATAGCTCTAAGATACTGAAACACCATCCTTGGTGTACCTTATACGAGTATAGCCCGGATATGTGCCTAAAAATGGCCCGATACTGCCCAACTATACCTTTGTTGTTTCCCCAACGTGTTCGGGATTAAACAAATATTTTTTTTTTTTCCATTTTAAATTTATTATATCATTACAGTAGAAATTAGAGTTTTCACAGCAAGCATTATTCTTTAGAAGGTACAAAATACAAGCCATCAGAAACATGGAGAAAAATAGACTGTATGAGATAAATGTAATAAACACCTTGACCAAATGTGGTATTTTATACCTAGAATCAATGAAATTATGAATAGTTTGTTGTGGTTATTTAGCTTGTTTTATTTTTCAAATGCATAATACGTGGTTAATTCTTATTTATTAGGCTTAAATTTATATACTTTTATACAACCATATTCAATGCCATATAGCTAAGGCAATTTTTTTTTGATGTTTCTTTATACGTATCCAAAATGTATTTTAAACGTCAAATAATTTTCATATATTATAGGAGATGGTATATTTGAAGGTTTTTTGGAAACTTTGAGTTGATGTGTGCATTTTTATTTTTCTAGTTGGATTTGATCTATTTACCTCTTGTATCTTGTTTTAGAGTATTAGTCATGATACTTTTCATACATTCTAACAACATATACGGTACAAGGATGAATTTTAGGTTGGTTTTTAAACATCATTAGAAGATTTGTTTTTCGTACGGTACAGTGGATGATGAATTTCTTCTATTTTTTGAAGGTTTTGAGTGTAATGATTGTATTATATTTTCAGCAGGATTTGGAATGTAAGTTGCATGATGAATCTTCTTCCTTTTGTTGTTAAATCCTTTCATAGAACACATTTATAATCTTTATGTATGAATTCTAGCTGCATTTATAGTTTGCAGATGAATACTGAGGATTTTTTTTGTTTTCATTTGGATTTACCTCTTGTATCATAGATTAGAATATTAGTCTTGATACTTTTCATAAATTCCAGTAGCATATACGGTACAAGGATGAATTTTAGTTTCTTTTGTAATTTTCATTAGATGAATTTTTTGCGCACAACATGTTTTATGATGAATTTGTTCATATTTTGAGTGTAATGATTTATTATATTTTTAGTGGGGCTCGTACTCTCTGTTGCATGATGAATCTTCTTCCTTTTGCTATTAAATCCTTTCATAGAACACATTTATAATCTTGATTTATGAACTCTAGCTGCAATTATAGTTTGCAGATTACTAATGGGGATTTTTTTTGCCTTCATTCAAAGTTTTCTTTGGGAAACATGCCAATTATTTTTAAAAAATTGTCTATTAAACATTTACATTAATATGTAAGCCGATTTTGAACTATGGAAATCTGTTTTATTTTGATTTTAAAGTCATTTTTAGAACATATTAATGATTTTTTTGTGAATGTTATCGAAATATTTATATTATAATGATGAATTGACTTTTTAAAATCAAGAATAAACATCCCAATTTAGAGTTTGTGGTTTATAGGTATCAGTGCATGGATGAAAAACCTTCTTTGGCTTAGTGCGTTGGTCTAAGGATATAATATCCACTCTGCCAAACTTTCCTAGGAAGAGGATACAATTTTATTGACGTCTTTCTAATCCTCATATGAGTGTATATTTTGTAGTTTTGAATCGCATTTGGTGATGCATATACTTTGCATTTTAATCTTGAATCTCTTTTTATAAAGACATGCCGATCATCAAAAATTTCTGTGTCTTTTCTCCCATTGAAATAGATGTTTGAGATTTTATAAGGGAATTTTTAAAACTAAATATTATTAACTAGTAGCTTTTAATCAGATCAACTAACATCTTAGAGTTGGCCTTGAAATCAATGTGAACTAGCATATTAATTGGATTATAACATAATATGCCTCATGGAAATATTTCTACATGATAACTTTTTTAAGCATAACTTCATAATCTAGTTGAACATCAACTTGTGCACCATGCTATGAATTTCGCTTCATCTTATACATAAACAACTTGCACTCATCCATCTTATATCCTACAAGTTAAGCTAAAATTCAACAAAATATATCAAAACTATACTCTTTTGAAGCTTTAATAATTTTCTCCTACAAATCAATTGTTTTATAGGTTATTGCTAAGAATTTGACATATAAGGCCCCCTTAAAAGAAAGAAGCTACTAGGAGATTTCTTTCAATTTTACTAACAAATAATATTCATTTTTTGTACATGTTAAGAGGCATAATTCACCAATAAAGAGAGGTAGCTATGACATACACCAATGGTTGAACTTTCCATCCATTTCAAATAAAATCCACATTCAAATCCTACGTTACACATGTTGAAGAAATGATTATTGAAAGAGTAAATACTATTTTAAAACTCGCCTATGCAAAAGGCAGGTAATACAAATACAACATCTAATGCCATTAGCTTCCACAAAAATATATCCTTCATCGTCAAACACCTCCCCTAACATATTTGTGAACCAAATATTTTTCTTGTTCATTGACAAGAGCCTCAACAAAAAATCTTGACTTTTTCATAAGCAAATGCACAAGAAACAAAACATATGTTTTTAAACATCAGCCATTGTTCTTTGCATCAACATGTGCATTTGTACTAGATATAGGGAAGAAAAATTTACAACGTATTTGGCAGATGTTGATGTTCCTTTAGAATCATCGTTCTTCTTTAATGAACTTAAAAAGAGACCCTTCATAGTTGAAATCCTATCTTTCAGTCAAATTGTATCCACATAATTTGATCACCATTCCACTTTCAACTAATATATTCTTTTCCACTATGGTTTTCTACAATAATCTATTTCACCATTGTGACTTCTTTATTCTTCCAAGCCCATTTTTTTCAACACTCAAGGAACTACTAGGTTTATGAAATCATATCTCATTAATACTATCCATTTGAAAATCACATTAACAACATCTGGAAATAATTCACCTCTTCTTTTACTTGTACCTACTATTGTTGCAACATTCAACATCCACAATACATGTTTGTCTATGCATACCTTTTAAACAACTTAAACCCTTTGATAGGAAAACTTTTCAATATTTTAATGACTCCTTTAAACATTTTGAGTATATTATTATTGATGTAATTAGTTTCATTTAACCCAAATTGCTCAGAAAGATCAACTATCGGCTGCAACAAGCTTTTCCCCATTTCAAAACATCGAATTAGGTGTCAAATCTATTTTACTCATAGATGAACTGCACCAATTACGACATGTCATGCATATTCCATTATATGCTAGCCATTCTTATGACACCAGAATTTTGAGGGGATTACATACATTCATATCTTTACAAATTGTTTTCCATCAACATGGTTCTTCAACCGTACATAATTTAATCCTTCTAATGTTTCTCAAGATCCGTGATGATTTTCCCAATTTTTCCTCTTCCACCATATTCAATAGGACTTGCAAAAAAATTCAATCAAAATATATTAGGCTTTAATTACCCACAAGTCTTAAGGTCTTACTTAGAATAAAACAACTATTGACATTGGTAACATTGTGAGACAATGTCTTACCTTTGTGCCTTCTTATTTTAGAGTATCCTACCTTGTAAATATACACAATTTTCCGCTTTATCTTTCGATAATTACTCTAAAATGACTTCTTCCACTCTTCAACATCTACAAAACAAGGAAGTGTCTCAACTACATTCTCTCATCTCTTCTCAATACTTTTGCAACTGTTTACCTCCCCTCTAACACCCATATGTATTTCAATGCCTTACTATCACTACTCAATTATGTTTTGGGATTTTATTTTGCCTTTCCTTGTGCATATAATTGTCTTTCCATCTTTCAACAATCTACATGCCTTCCTACATTTTCTTCTAGTCCCATTTTCCAGTTTCGAACAAGATGTATTCACAACATTCAAAATTTCAATCCTTTTGAAGACTTTTGCATTGTCTCGATTTATTTTCTCACCCATCTCTCCCCCTTTCACATTCTCGCCCCATTTTCCTCCAAAAAAGTTATTGCCTTCAAATTCGTTCCTTTGTGCATCCTTCACTCTTCATTCCTCCACATAATCCCTTTCGGTGTTCACATTGCACTGTTTGCATACGATTCCTAGTTTGTAAGATCCTTGATTCTTGTCCTAAAATTTTTATCATGTGCGTAAACACTAGAAAAAGGCTCTTCAAAATCATATTTAAGTAGGTTGGTCGGGGATTTTCGATATTTCTCATTTCACAATATGTAAGACCTTAACATTCTCCACTCTTTACTTATTTAGATGCTCTTTGAATTTGTGTGAAATAAAAATGATGATATAAGTAAATTGGTTATGTCTCGTATTTATTTTTCATTTTCCTAACTCCTTTCTCAATTAATAGGATAAATGTGGAAATGGGCGATACGAGATACTTGTAGTTAATTGAACACTAATAAAATGGATATATTTGAGTATCGAAGAATTTAATTATGTAGTGAATATGAGTTAGATTTTTTAAAGAATGAAATAATAAATTATAGCCATATCCTTAAATATATTACATGAAAACGTATGCCATATAATTTATTTCAAGTAGAACTAGGTTCATGCAAAAGAAGTTAATTGAGACAAAAATAAAAAATATTTAAAAATTGACTTACTAGTATTATTACTAAATTATTTAGTAACATCAACTGGTAATATAGGTTGAGGTGTCATGTGGTATTAGAAAAACATATGTTAATGCCATGTTGTAGTAAAGTGTTTAGTGATTTAGTGTGGTATGCCATACGTGATAATTATTAGTCTCTACCGAAGGAAAGGTAACATAACAATCATTTTTCCTTAACTAACAATCACACCAAAGAGGTGTAATGGAAAATTTGATAGGTGCAAAAGCACACATATGCATGAGAGGATCTGAAAGCCAAGAGTTTGATGGAAATTTAGCCTTTAGTGTAGCTAAGTGAAGATATAAATGAGAGTGTAATGCAACGTTATTTTGAATATGAAGGAAGATCAATTATGGAATTTGAATAAAGCATCAATCATTAAAGCACATGAAATAGAGAAAGATCTATTTCGTGCGAGAAGAAGGAGCAAGCAATGAATTGGATACATAAATATTTCAAGAAGTGCACAAGGAATGCAAAACTAAGAGGTGTTTCTCATTTTTGTTCCTGAGGTGGACGTAGGTCTTGCAAGACATCTTGGAGTACCTGAATGAAAATGTTGGTGATATATGTAGGTGGTTCAAAATTCTAACTTTTGAGATAGTTGTGAATGTAATACCCTATTTTTCTTTGTCTCCAAAGTCAAAAGTTGGCATGTTCAAAGTGACTCCCTTTGATTTATCTATTTTGAGTGCCCAACCCATCTTCAAAAGGATTTTCCTTTGACACTAGTGAGATATCGAGGGGAAAATAACATGAAGAGTCCCAACTTACTTGATACATAAAAATGGTGTCACTTAATGAGGGCTTTGAACAAAAATATATCTATAGAATATTTTAAATAAGATAAAATTTAGTAAAAAAATAATTTCTTAAGTGATAATCCCTAATAATAGAAAAAGGAAGGATAATGTGCTTCAACTCTTTCAAGTTTTCAAGACTAAAATGAAACAATTATATAAGTAAAATATGTTATAAGGAAAGAATGTATTTTTCGATTGTAAAGAAAATTGAAAAGGTTTATTTATATATTTATTCATGATTTTTTTACCATCAACCAAAATTCCCATATATACACAAATGAACACTAAATTTCTTTATTCAAATCAACTCTTGACCAACATATGTTGTCCTTGATACACTTATGGCCTTACAATATACACTACATACCATGATAAAATTACAACATATCATTAATTTAATGCAAGCTTAAAACCGTAAAGAATTTAAAACAGTATCCACAAGGCCACATATATAATTGTGTACACCATTCTACGTTGGTTTCCACACAATCTAAATTTACATAAAAATGTGTGTGTGTGTGTGTGTGTGTGTGTGTGTGTGCATGCACGTGCGTGCGTGCGTGTGTGTGTGTGAGCATACAATGATAAACGATAAAAACTATAACATCCCTAGTATGAATTACATCACATATCCTTATAAAAAAAGATTGGCAAAAAGAGGGAAATACAGAATTCCTTATTAAATATGTACACTATTTTTTCTATCAATTAAATAAGTATACTATTATGTGAAAATGAATGATCTCATGCTTTGGACATAATATCAATTTCATAACATACTATGCCTTAAGGGATATCAAGCATTTCTCAACATAAAATGCTACCTCTATTGACATATCTACAAAACTTGGGAGGGAAAAGCCATAGACATACATAATAACTACTATAAGAGAGAACTAATGACCGGTACATCTGAAAATTTAAAAAAAAAAAAACACTATATAATTTCAGTAAACCGAATACCTAGCCTACCCAAGTCCAAACAATGGGAAAAAAACAAGACCATTGAAATTGACACTCTCACAAGCACTAAATAGTTTCCTCGCTCCCCACATCACATATCGTATCATCCACTACACTTGACCCACACAAACCAAATGAAGGGTGTAGTTTGTTTCTTCCCAATGAATATCTAAATCAATTAACAAACTAGACACGAACACATACATAAATGCCAAGATTTCTTGTGGGTGGCCAGGGGCAAGGGTGCCAATATGCAAATGTATGAACCCTTATGTGTCGATGAAAATAATCCTCTACAACACATGTAAATTCTATAATAATGGAGGCTTCGTTTGTATCTATAGACAACCAAACAGAGAGGGAAGATGCCTAGTAGTTGCATACCACCTGAAACATGAAAAACTATCACATCCAAAAACTGAACATTTATTATTTTGGGATATTTAGAGGACTAGGTGGCGGTGGCCACCATAGAGATAGTATAATTTTTTTGTTTATCTTTGTTTGATTTACATTATGAAGTGTTTTGGATGAAAACATTTATTTTTAGTAATTAAATAATCACTAGATGGTTACTAAATATTGAATTACAACTATGGACTACTATTTATAATAACATCGTGTTTCTAATTTTTGAAAGTTTATTTATCACATTGGAAATATAACATTTGTGTCGTGTATTGTTGTTTGTGAATGTGTAGGTGTTCTCGGAATATGAGAAAGGGAATCATCAGACATAGAAGAAAATAAGAAATAATGGATATCACACGAGAGAGTTTACATGTGTATGGTAGTGCTCAAAACTAGATCAAACCCTAAGTTGGTCAATAGAACCTTTTCGATTATTTCATTCTTGCATGAATGTGTCACTTTATGTGATAAAGTTTTTTAAATTCATTTCAATAATATGATGTTGATGAGCACTCTCATAACAAAAATCACAATGTTGAAATCAGACATTTAAACAAGCGACATGGTTTCATTAGGCGACAATATTATGCTTGTAAGGATAATATTGTTTCGTCTAGTGTATTCAGTTAAAACCCGGATCAACAAATATATCATTAAGGGACATAATTTATTAACATGACATGACATTATTTTACACCCCAAATATGTTTACAAAAATAAGTTGTTCGACGACAAGGTTTACACAATCTAAGTATTGTTGTCCGAAAATCTGTCGCGTGGACAGATCTATGGATAAACGGGCCAACGGTGTTGCAGGGCTTAGCCCCTCTTTGAGACAGCAAAGCGAAACTGGTTTATTGCTACTTCTACTAGCAGGAACCTATGCAAGTCTCACAGATTCTGCCTTCGGGGGTTGGGATCTCATCCCAAAGAGAGTGTTCCAGTGCTGCGAAGAGAAAGGAATGAAAGAGGGAGAAGAGAAAGAACAGATCCGAAGGAAGAAAAGAAATGAGTTCCAAAGCGGAAGGGTCAGAAGATCTATGCTTTGGGCTTGGTAGTAAACAGAGCCAAACCTACTTGCATAAATAAACAAAGCAATACTGATAAACAAGTGACGGAAAAGTAGATATGAATTCAACAGAATAAACACATGCAGATCTAACATAAGAAAGATCTTCTGTATAACACAACTATTTAGCACAAAGTCTGAATAATTGTATTAATTGTTATTTTCTGTTACAAAAAAGCTCCCAAGTCTTTCTCTCTTCACCTCTATTTCTATCTGAAAAATGTTCACCCTTGATACAACAAGTATTCTTGTATTTATAGAAGATGAGAGAGAGAGAAGGCAAAATGGAGCCAACCACTTATTTACAAGATATTTACAAAATATCCAAAAGTCATGTTGACTTTGACAACTTGGATGGATGACATCATCCCATGATGCAACATGGATGACGTCATCATTTGTGTCAACACATTTTTGATATTTCGAAGAGAAAGTCGGAGAATAGTGAGAAGAAGAAGAAGAAGAAGAAGAAGAAGCTACTCATCATCATCGTCCTGCGGCCGAAAAGGGGTCGCCTGCTTCTGATGCTGCTCAGGAGATGAGATGTGGAACTGGGCGCGGTATTCCAAGAACTTGCTGATCATCGGCCCAAATTGATCCTGTGATGGATCCTTGTGCCGCTCACTGATCGCCTCGCAAGTTTCCCGCTCATTCATGAGCTTTTCGGGGATGTTGGAATAGTCTTTACCCGCCTCGATTAGGAAACCGATGAAGTCCCTACAGGCCAGTAGGTTGTTGATGGATTCGATGTCGAACGTGACTTCTGGCCCTGTCCCTTGAGAAGCTACCTCCTTGAAAATCCGGATAGTGTCATCAGCTGATCTCAAGGTAAGGGAAGGAGTGAGCAACCCTGGAGTCATAGATAAAACAATTTTCTCCATTTGATGCATCGCATCCAGGGCCTCTTCCTTTACCTTGTCTATCTTTTCCAGAACAAATTCTAGCTGATCTATCCGATAGTCCAGAGTGGACATAGTTTTGTTGAGGGCCCTTGGGTGGCCGAAGACTCCGAACTTAACCAGATCTTCGACTGAACAGTCGAACATTTGTTGGAAGGCTTCGTGCTGGAGTCTAGCATGCTCTAATTCTTCTGATACTGGACTTGCTAATGCTTGGAGTTCCTTATTCGCCTTCTCGATGTTCAGGTATAAACTGATATACTCGGCGATCACCTTTTCACTATCTTTGAGGATCTGACTCCTCCAAGCAGAAACAGCCATGCCCTGCTCGCCGATCTTTGAATATTCATTGATCTTCTCCTGACTGAGAAGCTCAGGAGTCTCGGCGGCAGTTGTGGGAGGTGCACTTCCCATCTTCTGTAAGGCTTGAAGCAGGTATTTATTCTGCTCCTTCAGTAGCCTCTTTTCTTCCTTTGTTTCTTGAAGCTTTTCGCAGAGTGCATCAACTGCGGAAAGAGCTTCCCCCTGGAGACTTTCTGAGGATGTCCCCATTGTGACTTGGGTCACTGTGAAATCTGCCGGAGACAGATCTTCTTTCTCTTTGGTGGGATCGGGGTAGGCTATTTCCATAACCCTCTCACCGCAGCTTCTTGAGAAGCATGTAACCGGCTTGTGCTTCTTTGCTCCTTTAGCCGGAATGACTGAAAAGTCCATCGGAGCGATGGGGACTTTCCTCTTTGGTTGGCTCAGCTGCTGAGAGATCCAAGCTGGTCCTATTGAAGAAGGACCAGAGACAGAGGGGGAGGCAGCAACGGTAGAAGAGGGGAAGAACGTGGAGACACGCGGCGGCGGCATTGAAAGAACAGCCGCGGAGATGTCCACGGGGGGAAGGGAAACCGCAGCAGCAGAAGAGATAGGAAGGGAAGGGAGCTCGGAGATGAGGGAAGAAATAGAGGAAGACAAATCAGCGAGAGAGGAGAAGATGGACGAAGAGGCAGGGGAGAGAGTAGAAGAAGGGGGAGAGGACACAACCAAAGGAGTGGTTGCCGACATCTGAGGAAGGGGAGGAAGAGAAGAAGAAGGGATAGAAGGGACCTCTCGGGTCAGTAGCGATGCCGACATCCTGGGTGGATGGGCGTATAGGACTATCCTCTGTCAATTCTTCTTCAAGAGTAATAACCTGTTCGGGCTCCGAGGATGGAGGACTTTCAGGGGCTTCCTCCTGAACGGTGCTAGGCTCACCTTCCGCAGCTTTGCCTTTTAGCTGCTTCTTTGACCTTGGAGGTGCATTACCCAAAGGAGAAGTTGTAAAATCTACACCGAGGTAGATTAGTCCGTTCATGCGGCACCAATGCTCCGTTCTCCGCATAGTTTCTTTTACCCTCTCCTCAATTGTTTGAGGAGCCTTGCTTCTGTCAATGTCCGGGAAGGGCCAATCATCCCCTTCTGTGTCATTATACACTTTGTCTACTTCGTCTTCCGTGGTTTGGAAGCCTTTTGGGACAATGGCCACTCCGTATTGGATGATTTCCGTTAATGCCAAGCGAGAGTGATCCTTTCTTCTGAGTTCTACCTCATGGAGAACGTCAATGTAGATATCCTCAATCTGAGGGACATGAATCGGATCAAGCTTAGCCCTTGCTAGACAGCCCCTAGGGTCGAATGTAGGCCTTGCTGGGAAATCATGCTTTAGGTTGAGCAATTCTAGCTCAGCAAACATCTCCTTCGCCTTGTGATAGCTGGAGCATGTGTAACGGCCTACTGTGAGGGGGAAAGGAGTTCCGCCCTTCTTTCTCTTGAGGCACTTTTCATGGTATGTGACGAGCTGTCTTGACAGTTCCAATAAAATCAGCTTTGGTCCAGCATACCTCGGTAGCCTGGTTGGTTCTCCCAAAAAGTTGGCAGCCCTTAGATAGGTGAACGTGGGAAATTGGGTGAACAAGGCCCCCCATTTCTCTGTGACTGCCACTATGTTTTTGGTTGTCCGGCTATGAGTCAAGTTCGGGCGCAACATGCACATGATGTGGTAGAAGAAAACATCATTGATCTTAGCGAAGTGTTGATGTCAAGTTCTCCACCTTCACTTCGATAGTATTCATATATTTTGGCTTGAGGCCAAGTTCCACTTCAAAGCAACCCCGATAATCTCTTTCACCATGCGGCAAAGATGTACGACGTAGGAGTTCATGTGGAATACTCTGTCAGTAGCGAACCACAGGCAGCTTGCTCTTCTGATATTGTGCCGCTTATTATCTCCCCAGCAGAAACGCCGATCGGGCATTCTTATTCATTGTTTCCAGTGTACCACAAAGATCCACTTATGGAAGTAGTGAGCATCCGAAAGACCGAAGACTCGCTTAGGAAGGTGATCAGATCACCGAGTTCCTCTCGAGAAATCACTCCGGTGGATAGTTTGAGGCCACCGGTCACTACCTTCTTATTCTTGAGGTAGACCTCATTCATCAATCGCATGCACTTGTCTTCGTCGTCCTCCCAGGCCTGGATGCATTCTTGTTGGCTAACAGCCACATAGTTCCGGTGGTGAGGGATGCCAAGCATTAACTCAAAGCGACGGGCAGTAAGGTTTATAACTACCTCGCCCTTGCTATTCTCGACACATCTCGTGTCTTTGTTGAAGGATTGTGCAACAACCATCATAAACTCGTTATTCACAGCGCTGACAGGGATTCCTCCGGCAAAGTGCAGGGCACTGCCTATTAGCTTGTCCATCCATGGACTTCTTGTCACTTTTTGAGTTCTTACCCAGAATTCTTCCATGTCAATGTGACCCAATTCAGAGTCCCTGACATCCATATTACATTCTGCCTGTGATTCGGGCATTCTGACCCTTTGGTATTTATACTTCATTTCTTCTTCTGTCAGCTTAGCCTTTCCTCTTGGTTTGGCGGGTCTCTTGCTTGACGTAGACATGTGTTCTTCAAGGCTTATCTGATGATCTGCATGTAGAAGGAGCGAAACCCAATCCAGGAAAGTTGAATTAGTCATTTGATTTTCCATTGGAACGCTAGCAGAAGAAAGAATTAGAGATTTAAAGGCCCAGGGCGCAGGGCGCATGAAAAATGCAACTGGCAGGCCAAATAGATAAGGCGCACAGGAAATGCATGTTGCAGAGGTTAAGTTGGCGCCAAAGGCGCATGGCGCATGGATGAAGCAGGTTGCATTTTATAACAGGGCGCACAGGAAATGCGTGTTACATTGGGGTTCGATGCGCCCTATGGCGCATGGAAAGATTGTGTAACATGGACGAATGATGCGCCAAAGGAATATAGCGCGGCGCATGGAGGGTTTACACAACATCATGTTATCGCAATGGGAGGATGCGCGCATTTATGTAATCTTTATACTTGCGCGAATAAAGTTTGCGTTACATGAAGGCTAGGTGCGCCTTTTTCGGCGCATGGAAACATGATGTGAGATGGAGAAAAGGCACGCCAAAGGTTTAAAGGAGGCGCGGGTTTGAACATGTAATGTGGTCGATAGATGCGCCGAGGGGCGTGATCGTTTTATTGCATGCAACATGACGCAACAAAGGCGCCATGGAAAACACTTAACCATTTAAACATTTTTCAACTCTATCTTCCACTCGAAAGGATGCTTGGTATAACAAGGTTTTATAAAGAGGATCACGTGCACTGCTTAATGTAAAACCACCCCCCTTTTTCCAACAAATCCGGAAAGAGGGAGGGAGAGGAGGAAGAAAACACAAACTTGACAGGATAGGGGAGAAACAAGCCCAACATATTTCATTTTTAAAACCGACTAGCCACTAAAGAAACAGACTACGCAAGCAACAATCAGACCAGACAAAGAAATAAGCTCAAAGGAGAGAAAACACAGGCCAAGAACGTGAAAGCATTCAAAAACAAACCGGGAGAACCACCTACCTCGAATATATATTGAAAATTTGTGGCGAGTGGGTCCACAGAGCAATGACAGCGACAGAGCAGAGCTGACAAATCCAGAGCGATCACGTGCTTGGCGAAAATGGAATGAAAATGACATGGCGGGCACTGGTATTTATAGAAAAACTTTGTCATTAATGCGCCAACCACTTATGAAATGGCGCACGAAAACTCCTGTCGACAGAGAAAAGCGTGCGCCCTTTGGCGCATGGAAGTAATTGATGACAGGAGAATGGATGCGCCTTTGGCGCACCAAATGAGTTGTCGACACGAAACTATGTGCGCCCTTTGGCGCACAAAAACTTGGTGTAACATAGATATTACGTGCGCCCTTTGGCACACCAAAAACTTACTCAACATCCTTTGGCGCACCGAAAGACGCGCTAACATGGAAAACCATGCGCCAAAGGCTTTTAAGGGGCGCATCAAAAATTGATGTTGCAAAGCAAAACCATGCGCCTAGCCAAAAAAGGCTCAAAAAGACTAAGTTCAAAAACTGAATTTCCCGGGAAGGGATTTTACAACATTTCGAACGCGAAGGATCCTCAACGAGGGGTCCAAACAAAATTTTCGGTATGGTTATCGGTAAAATTGCCCTTGTCAATTTTACAGATAACAAGTATCATAATCAATGTTTTCATAATTACTTAGTGATGAGATATTTCCATCATTTTAGGATTTACATAATTTGGGATTAATATCCCCAAGGAAATTTTAAAACAAATCTCACTACAAGCTTGAAAATACTTTAACTTGATCTTGTTGAGTTAATATACTAATTCCGCATCAAACTACTATGACACTAATTGAACTTCTCACCGCTGAGATCCTCTCCTTGATTAGTATCCTTACACGTAGACTCATGTATCAAATGGCGGTGTACCTTAAGGATTTAATTAAAAATCTACATGCTTTGGAAATAACAAACACACACAAGAGTAAGGAACCAAAATTTATAACTCAACGAGTGACGTTTTCAATAGAAAAGAAAATTGTTAAATTAAGGAAAGTTAAATCCTTTCATGACAAAACAAAAATATTGTTATGCACATATCAACCAATGAAATAAAGGCATGTTGGATAATGGAATATTGCATGTTTTAAATCACATAATGGAAGACCAAGTTATTTTAAGATAGGTAGATTAAATTTAGATTGGAAGCTTAAATTATGGAGAACTTAAAATAAGATTTGCATGGAATCAAGAAAGGAGACATCATGAAGAAATTATAGGGAGAAAACTCGATACATATTTAGCATACACATACATAGGAAAGAAAACACACAACAGGGGGAAATCAAGTGAAAAGGTGTCTACGAAAAGGAAAGAAATTTGCAGAGGAAACATACAACAAAAGGAAAAAGGAGAAGACATCTAGAGGAGGAAATTTAGAGAAAATGCACAACAAAAATATAGTGAGCTAGTAAAAAGCATCCAAGAGAAGAGATTAAGATAAAATGCACAACATAAATATAGAGAGGGAAAAGACATCCAGGATGAGAAATTAAGAGAAAACACACAACCTGATTGAAAAGGCATAGGATATAATCAGAATTCTCTTCTATTTCCAGGTGTCTCTAAACTTTCCTTTATATTATGTAGAAATAGTGAAAGAATATGTATGTGGTGGGCGGGGGAGGAGGGGTATAACTTATGAGTTAAGATTATAATATTTGAATAAATATTTAATTGCAAGAAGAATGTCGTAAATTTTTGGCTATTTTCAATCCCGAAAATTTGTATAGAATTGAATTCCCTTGAAGTAAACGCTGAGGGAAGCTAGGCCATGTGGCTGGTTGTGATAGTTTGAGGTCGTCATATTGACGCCCTCCACCCCAAGGCTTTTTAATTTAAGCCATAGTGTTATAAACTAAACCCGTGACTAGACGAGAAATGAAAATAAATTATCCAAAAAGAAGACATTAACGTTTTAAATTTAAGTATATGGCTGAATTACCAAATATTTGGAATACCAAGTTGGGGGACGCAATTTGATATAATGAATAACCACACACTTATCTTGACGGTAAAAGCCTAGCTTGAATTTATATAAATGAAGTTAGAATTTTTGAGTTAGTGGTAAACCTAGAAATATGGGGTGGACCATTTCAATCCAATACGGAATGGAATAGAAAGATGTTATCGTCATTTAACAGAGACAAGAGGGTTTATAAGAAATAGGATATAGTTTCAATGTAAAGATAACATTATAATATCCACCTAAGTGTAGAGATTGAATATATTTACCATTAATTAAAACTTTAAATACGTGAACTATAAGGAATAGTAAAAAACAACCTATACTATTATTTGGATTTGACTTTTAAGGAAACATGAATCTTATACTATAATTTGGAAAATGTGCTAACCTTGGATGAAATACGGGTTGTGAAGAAATGAACCAAATTAAATATTGACAAACCTAGAAACTCACATACTTGATATACATATATACATATATACATATATATACATATGTATATATGTATGTATGTATATATGTATATATGTATGTATGTATGTATGTATGTATATATATATATATATACATATATATACACATATATATACATACATACATATATACATATGTATACATATGTGTGTGTGTGTGTATATATATATATATATATATATATATACATATGTATATATATATACATATGTATATATATATATACATATGTATATATATATACATATGTACATATGTATATGTATATATGTATATATGTATATATGTATATATGTATGTATGTGTAGATATACATATGTATATATATATATATATACACATATATATAGTTGATTAGAAACCTCGTTCTCACATGGGTGAATGTCGATATTGGAAACCACTAGAAACTTCAAATAATGGAGGCCTTAGGACTTCGAGATGCGGATATGAATCTACGGGTGCAGAGAAGATAGATATGTGATAAAAGAAGATAGATCTCTCGATAATATCTGCAAAACCTAAACAAATCTGATTAGATAACAATATGCGGGGTTTCCCGAGACAATCCCGGCTCCAAGATACTTGAAATATATGTATATGTATATGTATATGTATATGTATATATGTATGTATGTATATATATATATATATATATATATATATATATATATATATATATATATAGTTGATTAGGAAACCTCATTCTCACATGGGTGAATGCCAATACTGGAAACCACTAGAAAATTCAAATGATGGAGGCCTTAGCACCTCGAGATGTGGATATAAATCTACGGGTGCAGAGAAAATAGATCTGTGATAAAAGAAGATAGATCTCTCGATAATATCTCTGCAAAACCAGAAACAAATCTGATTAGATAACGGATGCGAGGGGTTTCCCAGAAAATCCCGGCTCCAAGAGGATGTTAACTCCTTGGAGGATTGACAAACCTAGAAACTCACATTAGATAACAATATGCGGGGGTTTCCTAGATAATCCGGTTCCAAGAGGCTATGAACTCCCTTGGAGGATGTCAACCCCATGTCTAGAAAGATAGCAATAAATGATGAACAATAGATATCATGCAGAAACAATGAAATACAAAATGCCAAGTAACTAGAATGATGAGGGGACTTAGCTAGTGCTCGGTATGGAGATGAAATGGGCATCGATGGTAAGATGATGCAATGTCAAAGCTTTCTCCAACACTCCTCACCTCTAACTTCTAACAATGGAAAAGGTTTTCCTTGACCTCAAACTTACAAACTTAATTCAAGCACTTTCTTCTCCTCTCCTAAAAACTTCAATAAGCAGAGATTTCATACTGATTCTTCCTCCCTTTTTCCCTTTTGAAAGAAGGGGAAGACCCATATTTATAGCTTGGAGGTGAGGTTAGATTGGGGTTAACAAGTAACCGGGTTTGATAAATTAACCCTGGTCGGTGAGTGGGGGGGACATGATTTGACTGGGTAGGTGAGATAATAGATTTGATTTGATTGAGTGGGTTCATGATTTGGATGGTGGGGGACACGATTTGATTGAGTGGGGTAATGTGATTTAATTGGAATATTTGGGTATTATTAGCACATAATGATGTTTAGGATTTAAAAGAGATTAATTGATTAAACAAACATGTAGGTTTGGTGGGAAATGGTATAAGTCTACTGAGAGAGAGAGAGAGAGAGATGTGGGTGATACCAAAATTTGGTGTCTACATTTGCCCCTTTTTGTTGAGTGGTTTGCGATAGCAAGCCACGAGACAAAAAAATAAAAAGGGTTGGATGAAATCATGTGTCCATAAAAGGGATGGGGATAGATAAAAACATGACCAAAGGCAAGATTCCCCAAGGAAAAAAAGGATCACAATAACAATGAAAAATATGGCGGTGACTCCAATATCACATCGGTAGAGGACAATTGCGGTCTCAACGGAGACGAAGGTGACAAACGTTCTATGGACCAGTGAGTGGGTGGAGACCACTATAGTATGGATGTAAACCGTGATGACCAATGGGTCATAGGAAAACATCAAAATATGTGCAAATAAATGTGAAGAGTATGTGAAATCCTTCATATACGTGAGGGAATCGAGTGAAAAAAATCATGCGTCCACAAAAGGGATGAGGATGAAAATAATGATGCCCCAACACAAGGCATGATATAGAAGGTGGATATGTAAATAAAATGCCCTAGGGGGAATGAATGTAATCATAAATGTGGACACGATGAGTAGATAGGATAGAAGGGTGAGATAAAATGCCCTAAGAGGGTGATAAATATGATTTTGAATACATGTTTCATATAAGGAATGTCATGATTGAAACAAAAAATACTAGGTGAAGAAAGTAGAAAAATTTGATTCTTCGGGAAATGGGGAAAGATTACGATCAAGTTTTTACAAGAAAAAAAGTAGAAAGCAAAACCATGGAAGAGAAAAAGGTGATAGGTGATGGTTATCGTGGTATCCTCAAGACAAAATACCATGGAAAGAAATTCTTAGAAATGGATATGATGATGCCCCTCAGAGAGAGGATCGATGAAGATAAAAGATGTGACAGAGTTCTCAAAAAGAGAAGAGGTCAATGTTGTAGAGAGAAGAACAAGAGAATGGGTGTAATGAAATGGATCGATGAGGTGCATAAATGGAGAAACATCATAATTGATTGTGAATGCTAGGTGTGAGGGATGTGTTGAAGGATGTAATGAGAAAGAGAAAAGGGAATGGAAAGGAGGAGTGGTTGATTATGAGAAGAGAAAGAAAGGTCAAAGGTGAAGGCAACAGGGGTATGGAATAGAGGGATGGAGATGGAGGAGGAGAAAAGAAGGAATGAAAGGGGAGGAAGAAGATAACAAAGAAGGATTATAGAGGAAGGGGGAAATGATGAAGGACAAAAGGAGAAGACAAGAAAATGATAGAGCAGAGGGTGAAATTATGAAAAAGGGAGAGAGTTATTTAAAATGAAAAGGCATGAAGGAGGGTGAAGCAGATGAAGGTAGAGAGGTAATGGAAAATGAAAGAGATGATAGAGAAAATAAAATTGAAGGAACCAGATCATAGTGAGGAAATCCAAGGCAAATAATATGGAACTGACCGCATGGAAATGCATGTGGATGGTGGGATGATAAAAAATATGGGACAACGTGAAGAGTCAGGTTATCGATGGGGAAGTAAGAAAGAAGTGTGAGGTAAAATGGGAAGAAGATGATATAGAGGAAGTGAAATAAGATGAGGATCAGAAAGGAGGAGAGGACAACAAGAGAAAATTATGTAGAAGGAAGGGAACCAAGAACATATATATATTCGATAAAGAGTGAGTAGCATAAGGAACGTAAAGAGAAGCTTTAGGGGGGAGGAATGACACAGATTGGAAAAGATGTGGAGATGCATGAGATGAGGATAAGTTGATGATGAGAAAATAGAGAGAGGGTGTATGATGAAGATAATGAAGAAATTGGCAAGGAAGAATGGAAGATGGAGAGGTGGTGAAGAAAAAGAGAGGAAGGGATAGAGAGGCAATGCCAAAAATGGATGTTAGGAGAAATCCACCGATAATGATCAGTAGGGAAGGATGGGACAAAAGGTGAGAAGAGGGGGAAAGTAAACGAGGAATGGAAGGGGGAACGCCAATGAAGGGATGTTAGGAGAAGTCCCTCGATAATGATCAGAGGGCATAGAGGAAGGAAGGAATGAAGATAGAATGGAGGAGGTCAAAGAGAAGGATCCAGGAGTGCATGCAAAATGGGGATGAGTGATTTTTAGGAGAAGTCCACCGATAATTATTAGCGTGGAAATGGAAGATGATGATGAAATAATGTTAGGAGATGATCAATGACAATGATGGGTAAGTATGGGGTAGATATGTGGGAGAACTCTAGAAGATGGAGTGGAAAGAGTAAAGAAAGGAGGGATAACGATGTGTGTGAAGATGAAGGTGAGGAGAGGACACCATGGATGAGAATGAATGAGAGAAAGATGAAGAAACAAGACACAAAATGAATGGGGAAGCAATGGTTAAGTAAGATTACCAAGCAAGGGATGATGGAGATGAAAAGGGGAAAGTAGGAAGTGGTGTTTGTGAGAATGGAAGAGGAGGTGAGAGGATGTGATGATGGGGAATGATGAGAAAATGTAGATGGTGAGAATGTGGAGTGGTGGGTGAGTGCAGATGATAGATCATCCTTAAGAGGGACTCTTAAGTAAGATCACCAGTGCCAGGAGGAGTTAAGTAAGATCACCAAACCGGTAGTGATGATATGGAAGGAGAAAGACAACATTGTATTGGGTACAAGTGTGGAATGGTTGGTTGGAGTAGATGATTATGATGAGAGGTGGGAGACAAAAGATGAGGAAAATATGATGGGATGTGGAAGGGTCAGATGGAAAACCATTCTTAAGAGGGACTCTTAAGTAAGATTTCCATGTGATGGGGATGGTTAAGTAGGATCACCAAGCCGAAGAAGAAGAAGAATGATGAAAATATTGAGTGGTGTATATCAAAATGGAACAAGAGATGAAAGGAGGTGATAACAAGGTGATAATAAGAAAACAAAGGAGTGTGACATGAGTGGATGGAGGAACATATGCAATGGTGTAGATGGAGAGTGTAAGGGAAATCCTTAATTGGGATGTGCACATGGTGGGAGTGATGATGTAAGAGTGTCAAGTGAAAAAGGAGGAGCAAAAAGATGTTTGTGGTGGTGATTGTCATCCATTGAAAGAGGAAATGGTGGAGAAGCTTCTACAATGGGAGGATCCAAGGAAGAAGATATACCTTAACTAAGATTCTCTAGATGTATGGATGATTAAGTAAGATTGTCAAACTGAAAGTGGAAGAGTGAAAGGGAAATTCAAGAGGAAAGGCAAGTAAGATATCCGGCATGGTGAAAGGGGACAAAAAGGTGAGAAGGATGATGTGGAGACAAATGGTGATGAGTGGAAATGGGGAGCGAAGAGAAATGGATCAAAGACATTGTTGAACATGTTGGGGGATAAGAAGTTGCAGATAACAAACTTTCCTTGAGAAGGATCCTCAAGTAGGATTCACAAACTGCAACGGCGATCAAGTAGAATTCACAAACTGAAAAGTGTATTTGTGAGCACATTCATGGATATTATGGATAGATATAGAATTCATAGTGTGAAATTTGATGTGATTTTGATAAAATATGATCTTGATGAGATGAATGAAACATAGTTGTAGTAAGGGCATATAGGGAACCATGCTTCAACTAGATTGAGATAAACAAGAAAGGTTACCACTCAAGGCATTACACTTGCAGCCAATAGTAGGTGTTAACACATAACCAATGATAGTTAGTTATACCAAAAGACCATGAGGGAAATATGGATGAAAGATTCTCATAAACCTAATGTTGACATGACAAAGGATTTGAGATGTAACTTGTATGCGGGAAGAAGGTTCTCCAAAGGTGGTGTTCCTTAAGTCTATGCCCCAACTCTGGGAAAGGGAAAGAACAATAGAAGAAAGCTGATCAATGCGAGAAGATTTATGAAAATGTTGATAAAAGGAAGGTTGATCAATGCGGAAACCTTCCAAATGTCATAATAATAGAGTAGCCATCCTTCGAGGGTATGGTCTACTTTATACATAATATGGATGACAAGAATAATATGTATGATAGCCATCCTTCGAGGGATCGTCTATTTCTTTTGATTTTTTTGATTTGATTTGTATGCTTTTCTTTTTCTCTTTCTTTTTTTTTGCATGAACAATTGTCCTTCGAGGGATCAGTCTATTTTTTATAACTTTGATTTTGCTTTTGCATATATGAATTTTAGCTTTACATGGGGGAGAGCTGGGAATAGCTAAGTAGACCACTTAGGAGGGGATGATGATCATGTACAAGTGACACCCCGTGGACCCTTTGCATGGCTCCAATAGGTGAATGAGAGGGTGATGGATGTAATGATCATGGAGCTCTCACCAAATGGGAGAACTTATCCATAATGAAAATGCTATGGATAGAGCCATGGTACCCATATTTAAGGTCATATCGAGGAAGTGATGGTAGACCACATAATTCATATCATTACAATGATAGATGGAAGGGGTTAATGATGGAGGAATGATCTAAGGATATAACTAAGTGCTCATTGGTAGATATGCTAATAGTAGAATGGTCACAAGTGCAATGCATTAAGAGGTTATGTCTCTAGTTTACCACCAAGGAGGGAAGACATTAAGTTGTGACAGATGAGATGATAGTTTGCAAAGGATTAGATGTGATAGACAAGTGGGAAATAAAACTATGTCCTTAAGGAAGAAAAATATGACCACGACGGTGGATTTGATGAAAATAAATGATGCCCCAAGAGAGACACAAATATGGTAAGAAAAAAATGGCCATTGATGAAATAGATGGTGCCCCAAAAGAGACACAAATATGGCCACAATGGTGGACTTTGATAAGCAAATAACAAAAATGGTCCCTCATAAAAGGACAAAAATGGCCACAATGGTGGACTTAGAATGAGATGAGGATTTGACATAATTAGTTTAGATTGATGAATTTGGAGGAGGTAAAATAGTTTAGATTCGAAAAATCAATGAGCAAAGTCCCCTAGTGACAAGGGAGTTGTACGGATGATATGCTCAAGGGTGAGGGAAGGCTGTCTCCCCCAATGAATTAAATGTGAAGGAGTTAAAAGATTTCAAAAGAGTTTAGATGAGATTGTTTTAGATTTGGATGGGATAAACGGGAGATAAATAAAATGGAAGACCACAAGTGTGTCTTGGAAGATAAAAATGGAAGGGTATTGATGAACAATGGATAGACCTTCCTTAGGAGGAATTCATGGTTATGGATGGTGATGAGGGATGTTAAGGGATGATGTGGATGAAGGAATTGTGGGAAACCTGGACTAAGATGGGAAACAAAATGGATTAAATGTAGATGGAGAAGGATATTTTCCCTTAAAATGGGAGGATTGCATGATGGAGCAAATTTTTCAACTAAATTTCGTAATATCTAATATGACCCCATCAAAGTGTCATGGGAAGATAACTCTCATGATTTTTCTTGATGTTTTGGCAATGTTTTGATGGGTAAATTATGTTGTTTTGGAAGACAAATCATTTGGTCAAGGGTTGTATTTGATTCAAATTTGGTGAGGACATATTGTCTTATGCATATGATAGAAATAATTTGGATGCAAATGTAAAATTTATTGGAGGATGATTGTTTTCAATGTGGAAGATCATTCTCATGTCGAGATTGAGAGAATGATCCTAAAATAGGCGTTGTGGCATTGTATTGTTAAAAGAGAAAATGTGAATGTTTAAGAAATATGTTAAGGATTCTTTAGATGGATGTTTTCCATTAAATTTAATGAGAAGAGTTACTCATGGTGATGAAATATCAACTAGAGGATCTATCGGTGTGGTGTGAATTAATGGAGATTTAAGGGAGAAAGTATTGGATTGAAAGGATCAGTATCGGAAAGGATCCCGTGAAGAATACAAATAGGTTTGGGATAGATGGAGAAGGATATTTCCTGAAAAATCTATTTTTCAATAAGGTTGTGGATGATTGTCTAAAATGCCTTACAATGTTCGATGTCATGGCCCTAGGTATGATGATAAGCACAACACTTTTAGGATTTGAACCATGATGGCTTTAGACTATAGGGATTAAAGGCTTTAATGGGAGGAAGTGTGATGGAAGATATTCAAACTAAATGTTGAAAAATGTGACATGTGTAGACCCAATAAGTGTGTAGTGAAGTGTTATGAGGAAGATAACTCTTATGATGTTTTGGCTTGGTTTTGGATGTAGATCGGATGGGTAAATTATGTGTTTTGGAAGACAAATCAAATTTGGTTGAAGGATTGTATTGTTTGGATTCAAATTTAGGTGAGGACGTATATTGGATGGGTAGATTATACGTCTTGGATGACAAATCAAATTTGATTGAGGATTGGATTGTTTGGCTATAAATTTATCATTGTGAGATGTCGTAGATGGAAGGACTGATCCTAAAATAGATGTTGTGGCATTGGATTGTTGAAAAGAGAGAAAATATGAATGTTTACAAGGATGCACAGGGGACTGTCGAGGATGTTTTCCATGAGCCTTAAAATTTAATCGAGAAGACTTACTCTTAACAAGGATAATAATCTCAACTAGAGGATCTAGATGTGGTGGTGTGGTTATTAATGGAGAAAATGTCCTAAAACAAGAGGAGGATGTTAATGGAGAAATAGGTGTTTGTATGATGTGATTAATGAGATCTATGTGAGATGTGGATTGTTTAGGTTTTGGAAAGGAAAGATTTAATTTTGGAGAATGCAAACCATATTTATTTGATTTAGGTGGAGGTGTTTGTTTAGTAGATGTTTCAAAGGGTATCTTTGATAGGGTTACAGATCGAGGATTTGGTCATTGTGATAGAAGGATTAAGTAAAGAGTATTGGGATAGACCGGGTGGGTGATGTGGCCATGGGCAAGGATATAGGTAAAGATGTCAAGGTAGGGATAGGTGGATTTGTTGATATGATAGATATAGGGGTAGTTGGGATAGATAGGGATGTAGGCATATTTGGGATATTTGGAGATGTGGGTGATGTGGTAACTCGATGGAGTAGACATTATAGGTAATGCAACAAATGCAGGAGTATTATCGGTGTAGAAGTAGGTGGGACTGGTTGTTTCATAAATGCTTCGAGGGGTAAGAATGATATGTTTGCTAATGGGGTTGATGTTGGAGGTGGGGTTGTAAAGGTACATGTGGTAGAAATGAGTTTAGTTGGGATGGTTGTGAGTAATGTAGGTGTAGTAATAGGTGTGTTTGATGTAGATGTGGGTGAAGGAATAGATGTGAGAGATGTAGGGATATGTGTGGATATCAATGGGGCTGAAATAGGTGCTAAGGATGAATTTGATGTGGTGGATTGGGGCATGATTGAAGTGGATAAAGTAGATGTTATAGTCAAATTTGATGTAGATGTGGTAAAGGGTAGAAGAAGGTGTAGGTTCAGGACAAGTAGTAAAAGTTGACATAGGTGTGATAGTTGTGTGTGACAGTTTCACATAAGGAGTGGGCATAATGTCTAAGGTAGGAACATGCAGAGTCGGTGATAAGATGAGATCTTGATTGATGGTGTCAATCATATAAGCATTTGATAGTTGAGATGTAAAGGGCATGGCTTGATTCATTGGTGGTTGATTAGGTAAAGTTTGAGTAGTGGAGCTATCGATTTGGATATCCCCTTGATTTATGAGTTGTTGGACATGATATTTGAAGGAACGACATTTCTCAATGTTGTGACCTTTGACTCGATGATATTTACAATAGTGGGCTTCATGATACCAAATAGGCTTGGCTTGAAATTGTCCATGGGTCGTATGGGAGGAAGTTGGATGGAGTTTACGGCCATCAATTTGTCAAATACAAAGCTATAGGATTCTCCCAAGGGGGTATAGTTGATTGTTGGTTGAGGGGCTCATTGTTGAGGCCATGTGCTTGGATGTAGATGTGGATGAGGATTACTAACCACGACATTGGGCCACAACCTTTAAATGTGTTGTTATGTGTGGATGGTTTAGTAGATTCAACTTTAGGTTTGGTGATCTGAGTTTAAGATGACCTTGTTCAATGGCATGGGTTTCAAGTTTGTGAGCCATTGTGAAAGCTTCATCAAAGGTTCGAATGATTGGATTTAAAGTAGATGATATATGTTTTGCACACAAACGTGAGAAGAGTTTGATGAGTTTGGTTTGCGGAAGAGTGAAGGATAATTGGTTTATAACACCATGCCATCATGCAAAAAGTTGGCAATGGACTCATCATCAAACTATTAGATGGTGTATAGGTCAACGATAGTAGTTTTGTGTGCAATGTTAATTGAAAAGTGTTCTAAGAATAGTTGCGCAAGCTGGGAAAAAGAGAATATGGAATATTGTGGGATATGGTTGTACCAATCCAACACGGACCAAACAAGGACATGGGGAAAGTGCAAAGTAGTAGATCATGATCATGCACAATAAGACAACATGCATGTTTAAATACAGAGATGTTGTTGGGGATCTTCCTTGTTTGAACTTAGTAAACTCGGGAAGTTTCCAATGAGGAGGGTAGGGTTTGATTGGAACCGATGGATGAATCGGTTCATTACAATTTTTCATAGGATAAAGTATCCTTAGGTGCCAAGGTAATGATTTCTAAAGTAGCCAACCGATTCATTAAAGCATGAATAGGATCATTTGATGTGATGTTAGGTTGAGATTGGATTGGTTGTGTGGTTTGAAAAGTAGTTTGATAAGAACACTAATTTGTGGATGTGTGGGTATTTGGGAATATTTGATAAGGTGGTTGATAAACTCATTTTGTAAGTTTGATAAGACAATTGATAAACTTGTGGGTGTGCAGTGTGTGGGGAACTATTTGGTAAGGATTAACATGTGTCATGGGTTGAGATTGTTGCATAGGATGACTTTGAACAATAGGGACATGATGTGTTCATTGAAATTGGGTAGGTTGTTGTGGTAAATGATAAGTGGGGATATGGGTGTTAAGAGGTTGAGATGGTTGGAGCATACGATGGGTAGGAATGTAAGTGTGAAGAGGTTGAGATGGTTGGATAGGCATATTAGTAGCGGATGAAATAAAATTGACAAAAAGGGATGTGGGTGGAATGTGATCCACCAATTGAGGAGATTGGGAGGATTGAGAGATTGTGGGGATTTTTGAAATAAGAAATCATATATGGGGTTAGGAGGAGGCCCAGTGTCTCTAGAGGAGTGGGATATGGTGGTGCGGTTGGTTTAGGAAGATTGGCTTGGTGAGGATATGAGAATTAGTTTTAAGATAGGGAATGATCTTGGATGACATGGTTCTCATGAAGCGAGGCCATGGAGACAAGGGGTTGGGTAACTGAAGGTGGTTTTGAGTTTAGAATCTTGTTGGAAAATATCATTAGGGGGAGACATCATTGGGTGGAGGACATTGTTGTTTTGTTTCGATTTGAGAGAGAGTGACAATAGGTGTGAAATAGAGAAACATTTGTTTATGTAATTTGTTGACAAACAAATCAAGCAACATATTTTTTATCATCATGATTAATTATGAGATGTGAAAAGAAAGTAAAATGGATAATGAAGGTGCCTAAGGAATGATCGTTTAAGGCTGGTTTTAGGTAGTTTTGGCTAGGGAAATGTCTGAAACGGTTTCTTGTTGGGTGTTCAAATCCCAATTAGTGAACCAGTGAAAGGAATGTTTTGATGTGTTGATTTTGTTCGTGAAGTTTTAGGTTATGTGTGATAATGTGGGATGTAAAGGTTAAACCCTATTTAGGCTATGTGAGCAAGCAGGATGCACAAGGTTCATTTTTTAGACCAAATTCAAAATGTGAATTTCGATGCAGACAATCACTCAGAAAAGGGAAATTACAATGCAAAAAAGAGAAAATAGAGAAAATGAGGAATACCTGAGAATCTTTCCTTTATTTGATTATCATTGATAATGGTGTATTTTTGAAGTGACGATCGGTGGCGAAGAATGGTATCGCTCATTCCTTTTATATCATCACGCAAGGTTTTGGAGGTGATCACTACTTGAAAACATTTAATGAAAAAATTACACCATTTATGACTATGTTGAGGGGTCAAAGAGATTTTATCATTTTTTTTAATCTTTGATGATTTGTTGGATGGTCGTAAGTCATAGATTTACACTTGCAAAAAGAAAATAACTGTAATTAGTGCATGTGGTTAAAAAAAAGAAAATAATTTTGTGTCCTAATATTTTATTTACAAAAAGTACTTTTATAAAAATAAAAATAAAATAAAAATAAAATAATTAATCTAAAAGTGAATAAAACTTAATAGTGTAAAAAAACTTTCATAAAATAAACTATAAAATAAAAAACTTATCGATAAGACGATAAATAAACTATGAAATAAAATTATGAAATATACTATAAACTTATAAGACAAATTATTAATGATGAGGTGATACAAAATTATTAAATGAATTATGTTATGATAAATAAGATAACCTATAAAACAAGACATTAACGTGTGCATTTTGTTTTTGTTTCATTTCTTTACATGAACTATAAATAAGAATAACCATAAACAAAATAAACTATAAAATGACTAAATGTGGACTTTAAGAGGTAAAGACGAAAAGTGGGTGGGGAGAGTGGACTTTTAGGATGGGAATGTGGACTTTACGAGGACAAGATGAAAAGTGGGTGGGGAAATGTGGACTGATATGTTGAAAATGAAGACTTTGGGAGAGGATGAAAGCAATTTGATTTGAAATTTGTAATGGAGATGGGAGAAATAGGTTAGGGTGGTGAAAATAGTGGACCTAAGTTGTGGACTTAGTTGAATAAAGGAGGGTAGAGATAGGTTGGTGTACCAAAAAGTGTGTGAAAGTCTAAGGAGATGGGAGGATATACCAAATCCGATGCGTGACAATCGAAGACATACATACATGGACATGGATTTTCACATGTACGATGACATAATGAGAATCAAAAAAATATAAACGAGCAATATATATTTGCTAAGGAGCGTCTAATGCAAAATCAATAATTTTGAGGAATGCTTTCTATTTTTGTCAAAGAATTAGATGGCATAATATATAATTGAATTTCTCGTATAACTACTTTCTACATTTGGATTATTGTATAATTGCCAATTTAATATAGAAAGTAGATGTGCCAAGCACTAAAAAGGATAAAATCTTCATTCTAGATGTTGAAGACAAAGAGACCCTATCACTTATGTTTAGAAAGATATTGATATGCGAGGAGTTTGAATTTGAAACTTCACATATGAAAACAAATGAAAATCACATAATCATAAACGAGATACATGATTGGCTATGTGGATATTCCTTTTTCTCTTTAGTAAATGTAAGCTTATGTGAATTTGAAATGCCAAAACTTTGTTATAAAGTAACTATACATTCTTATATAAAAGTAAAAAATAAGCCAATCGTTATGCTTGTGTTGTTTACATGGAGATGTATTTCTATATAATTGAAACTCGATAAAAATTTACACTTACCCAAAATTTGCATGAATTCAAACTGAGATGGAAATAATTAGAAGCATTGAGCACCAAATATTATGAGCCGAGTTTGGATATCTCACATTCTCCCTTTAAAGTGACTATCGTGGCAAGGTCATACGTGGGATCGGGTGGACGAGAGATAGCTCGGGGAAATGGAGAGAGATGGGCTCAAGTGGGTGGAGAGGTGAGAAAGGGAGGAGAGTGAGTTGTGGAGTTGTGGAGGATTTTAGAGGAAGGTGGGAATTGGGTAGGGGAGGAAGGAGTGATATGGGGGAGTGTGCAAAAGAGTTTTAGATGAGCTATAAGAGATGTAAACAAAGAGGGTGTTGAGAGGCGAGGATCGAGGTGTGGGGTCATGGGTTGGAAGGCTGGGATAGTTATGTCGGTAGGTAGGATTAATGGGTTGGTCTGTGTGGGTGAGGATAAGGATGTGGGCTTAAGAGAGAATTAGGAATGTGTATGTTGGAGGGAGAGAGGTGGGTAATGAGTGGGAGTTCGGACATAGTGGATGGATGACCATGAGCCGAGGACTCTCAATGGGTAGGGAGCTCGATGAGGAGAATCAAACCCAGACTAAGGGAGTTAGGTAGGGAGGTGGCCAACCCTGTGGAAAGCAATGATGCTTCCCCATTTGGGATCCAGTCCAAGGGAGATGAGGTCCGACTAGCTCTAGCCAAGGGACTATGGGGATAGCTGAGGTGAGGGAGTTCATTGGGATGTTGGTGTTGAGAGATGAGGTGACTGAGCTAGTCACCCAAGTCAACCGAGGGAGGGGAATTAGGGATAGGTAAGGTGAGGTAGCTTGGAGAATAACAATATTTTTAAATATATATATATAATAACTTATTTATTTATTTATATATTACATTCACTTATTCACTATTATTATTGTTAATAATTGTTTAAGTCCATTAATGATAATTATCCAAATTAATACCAATTATAAATAACTTTGGTATAAAAAATTTCAAACAATAAAAAATAAATTTTCCTCAAGTAATATAAAGAAATAGTGTTTCAAATGCAAGCAACAATACCAAATAACAGAGGGAATACTAAATACAATTAAATAAGTAATCTTAAAATGAAACATTTGAATAAATTTATCTAAATTGACAAGAAGACTATGAAACTTAACCGTGATAATTACGAACACTTTAACCATTATAAGTAAAGTAACTAAAACTAATGACTAATTTTGAGTTTGTCCCACCAAAATACAAAATGTTGATCAGGGAACCTCATTCTCATGCGGGTGAATGTCGATACTGAAAGCCACTATCAACTTCGAATGATGGAGGGCTTAGGACCTCAGATGTGGATATGAATCTACGAGAAGAAGATAGATTTATGATAAAAGACGATAGATATATGATAATATCTGAAAAATGAAACATATGTGATTAGATAACAATATGCGGGGGTTTCCCAAAAATGTCGGTTCCAAGAGGCTATGAAACTCCCTTGGAGGATGTCAACCCCATGTCTAGAAAGATAGCAATAAATGATGAACAATAGATATCATGCAGAAACAATGAAATACAAAATGCCAAGTAACTGGAATGACGAGGGGACTTAGCTTGTGCTTTGGTATGGAGATGAAATGGGCATCAGGATGGTAAGATGATGAGAAATGTCAAATATTTCTCCAACACTCCTCACCTCTAACTTCTAACAATGGAAAAGGTTTGCCTTGACCTCAAACTTGCAGAACTTAATTCAACACTTTCTTCTCCTCTCCTAAAAACTTCAATAAGCAGAGATTTCATATTGATTCTTCCTCCCTTTTCCTCCTTTTTGAAAGAAGGGGGAAGACCCATATTTATAGCTTGGAGGTGAGGTTAGATTGGGGTTAATGAGTAACTAGGGTTTGATAAATTAACCTTGGTCGGTGAGTGGTGGGGGGGACATGATTTGACTGGGTAGGTGAGATAATAGATTTGATTTGATTAAGTGGGGTTCATTATTTGGATGGTGGGGGACACGATTTTATTGAGTGGGGTAATTTGATTTAATTGGAATATTTGGGTATTATTAGCACATAATGATTTTAAGGATTTAAAATAGATTAATTGATTAAACAAACATCTAGGTTTGGTGGGAGGTGTTGCAAATTTGTTCTTTTTAGTTTGTATGGGACGCCTAGGAATATTGATTTTTCTCGGCATCCCACTCGATATTTGTATGTAATTGCTTATGTGTAAACAAGTTAGGAATAGAACCCAAATATCATTATTTGAATGAATGGTATGGGACATTTTTTATTAAGTCATTGTTTGTATTTTAATTCTTTTTCCCAAGATGTCACCATTAAGGTAGAGAGGTTTTGTTGTAAAATTTCTAGTTGAGAAAAGAGTATATTTGAGAGATGTACTAAGCTTAGGGGTGATAGTACAAAAGGTGATAGATAACATAATGCATAGAATCACATATGAAAATTAATGATAAGTGGGGACATAGAGTAGCTTGAGGATTGACACATAAGCTACCCTCTTAAATTATCAATTTAGATTATTCATGCTCTAGGATTGTGATGGATTTCAGGGATTAGGTGGGTACCTACTGATATCCGTAGAATTTTGGCCATCCAAAAATTCATTATGTTATGATTTTAGGACGTATATTATTTATACCCCATTGATGTCTACTAGTTGATCAAGTGACTACATTACACATGAGACTCTCTCTTTCCTCATTGATTACCACATCTTCCTTCTCGTGAATGGTAGGGCTATTCTCAAGCATCGAGAGGTGTGTGGGGATCCGTATGGATCCTAGTTGGAGGTTAAGTGCTCTGACAATGCTCTTTCTCTCACTGCAATTGGACAATAGAATGGATCTCTACAACTTGTGACTTGATGTTGTTTTTTAAAATTATTTCATTGTATTTCTATTCAGATTCATGTAAATATTACGAGTTTGGAATTTGTAAACCTTGTTAAATTGAAAGGTGATATCTACATTGTATAAACTATGAAAAGATCCTATGTTTGTAATATATATGAAGGATGATTTTCTCAAAGCAATTTGTGTCAAAATGGTGAAGACATTTGGTCATAGTCATTAATGGTTAAGTGCACTATAATTGGCATAATGTATTTATATTTATGGATGTTGAACCTATTATAGTAAAACACTAGCAAATGAAAAGAAATCATGTTCTAAACATTAATGTGATGGATTTGTGTTATGAGGTATATTGAAAATAGATAGGTGAATGAACAAATTAATGAACTAGATAAATGGAAATGCCACTCAAATTATGCTTATTTTTTTGTATGGTTTTATTGAAATAGAATTACGATTATGTAACGCCCACAAATTTGACATCCTAAAACCACATTAAACCTTAATAATTATCTAGAAAGTTATGGAAATTTTTGTTTTTGTTTTAGGTTACAAGGATGTCAATCCTTTAATACATTTAATTAATCCCTACCAACAATTTACTATATTACAATGAATGGATCAGGTCTAGGTTAATAATTAAAAATTCTTAATCCATTTCTAATGTCAATTTAATTACCATCCACTAAATAAGTGTCCATTAATTTCTTTTACTAGGTTCAATAGTTTCCCTCTTAGGAATTAACATTCAACCCACATTTAATAAATCCTTATCCTTAGTGATCTTAATTCTCTTAAATTATTTTCTTTAATTTCCATTGAATCATTTACTAAAACATTCTAGGAGAGTTATATTTTTAACTTAATACACTAGAGCACTAAGTGGCCCCATTCACTCATTTTCATATACAATTAAATTATTTAAAAAAAACCCATAATACATATTCCCACCTAACAATTGTAGGATTGATTCCTAACCCTTGGATCAAATCAATTGTGGCCACTAGATCTTAGAGTTCCAAGCTAACCCTAACCATCCTTATGGAATTTTATTAAATCCTTTTCTTGCCCTAGCCTCCTCATTTGGTCTCTTTTCTTTTCTTTAATTTACAGGTTGGAGAAATGGAAGCTACGGGAACAAGGAAGGAAGCCATGGAGGGATTCATTAAGATCAAGCTTAGTTTAGTTTAGATTGTGGATTTATTATAGAAATGCCTTCCATTTGATGATCAGTAGAGGTTTCCAATCCAAATATGGAGTTGTTATTTAGTTATTACTATTCTTGAGTTCTTTTTTTTGGGAATAAGCCCTATTTCCATTTTAATCTATGAGATTTAATACATTTATATGTACATTCAAGGATTTACTTGCTTCAAACAATGATTTTGCTCCCTTATAGTTTGTTGGTAGTTTTCTCTTTACATTTTATAGGCTCAGATTTTTATTTAATCAAGTTTAAGATTTCACAGTCACGGATTTTACTTTTCCGCCAAAAGTGATGAAACCGCCACCCAAAAAAGGTCGGCGGTCCTAGGACCACCGCCTTACCTAGGTGATGATTCAAAAATTGCTGCCTTGCTTGGGTGGTGGTTCATAAACCTCCACTGATCATGCCGGTGGTTCGAGACCGCCGCTCTGCACAAGGTGGCGATCTGTTCTTTGAAAACAGAACAATCAATTCATGTAATCGTCCCAAAAACAAATTTTACTAGAGTGATTTACAGTTTATCCTTGGTTGAATTTATGTGCCTAAAGCCACTAGTTGAATGGTTAAACTATTTATTCATTCCATGACTTAAATCACTAAATTCAAATATTTTCTATTTCAATAGTAAACAAGAAAACAACTACAAGAACATTTTTCCAATAAAATTGCTTTCAAGCTCAAATGAAGGAATGAAACTTAATCTATTTCTAGTATCATTGTTTTCCTTTCCACAACAAGAATGTAATTTTTCAACAAAGTAACTCATTATAATTTAGTGCATCCTTCCATTTCAACTACAACCATTTATTCAAGGAAAGCACAAACAACTATTATACATTTAAGATTTACTAAGGATACATTTTCAATGATTTACAACTTCTAAGTTTTCCCTTCATTCTCACAAAATGCAACTTCTATAAATAAAAATGAACTTTCCTTTTTTTCTTTGAGCATAGCTCATTTCTTACAATGCAAAGAGCTTTCTTTCCAAAATACATTACAACTTAATAACAAAATATGCAATACAACTTTTCTTTTAAATGAAAGTCTACTAGTCTTCCACCTTAAGTGGGAATTACAAAAAGGTCCCTACAATGAAGGATATCCTTTGATTTCAAAAAATGCTCCAAGTCCCAAATCTTCCACAAGAGCTCCACCATTTCTTCACTTTAATCACAACAACAAAAATTGGGGAGAGGCAACACTCTCTACCCAACCAATATTCCAATGAGGAGAAGAAGTTATCCTCCTCATTGGCCCCGAGCCCCAACCAAAATGCAATAAGGAATGGATAAAACTCATGGCAACTAACACAATGCTTCCACATCACAATAAATAATTTCACAACCATTTAAAACACATTCAAACACAAGATACAATCACAAGAATGAAACTATCAAAATACACAAGGCTTGAAAATGCAAAGCCAATGGAGCAAGGATCTATGGGGAGATCACTTATGCCTCCCAATGGGATTATGTTCCCACCTTAAAACCCTCCAAAACACATCTCAAACCCCTATACAACTCTTATTCCTCCCACATTCTCTTATGCCTCCCTACAATCTCTTATGTCTCCCTTAAAAGAACCAAGTAAGAAATGCAAGTATTTTCTTATCAAAGGTGGGGCACCCAACCCAACTCCCTACCAAAACATGAAATAGAATCTTATGCCTCCCTAAAATGGAAAAATTCCCATAGCCTTCTCCTACACCATACTTATGCATTCCACCCAAGATCTCAATAAGCACATAAATCATTCACATGCATGTAATACACATATAAAAACAAACAAGTAAAAACAAAGGTGTAGTTCTTACCTTTCCATGGTAGAACTTGATCAAAGAATCACACTCCAAGATCCTTCAAGCTCAATCAAACTCCAACAAGCTCCAAAACGCTATAACCCCCAAAAATACAAGTGCACAAATAAATGAAGTAACCCCCAAACAAAGAATTAAACTTGCATATATAGAAAAAGGGAAGATGAGTGTGAGGTGGCTCCATGTAGGATGCCACATCACTTATCCTCAACTCCACATCACAAGTCAAACATAAACCCCAAAGCACAATAAATTTGTGGTTGAGAGAAATGACAAGCCTCTTACACATACAATCTAAACCCACACCCCCTAAGAACATAATTTAAAACCATTGTAAGAAAAGTGCAATAAATGTCACTTTTGCCTTACAAAACACATAATGGGGTTTAGTCCCCCAATCCATAAGTAGGGTTTGTATATGAAATTAAGATGTGTGAGAGAAGTTTAACTTGTCCCACAAGCCTCCAAAAATGGACCTTAAGCCCAATTCTGAATTTCCAAGGTAAGGTAGAGTGTGAACTCTCAAAGTCACATACACTCAACTTAAATTACAAAATCCAAAGGACCAAATACTCTAATAAATGGCCCCCTTTTGTCACATCCCTAATTAACTTAATGAGCATGATTAATTCACTTAATTAAGGCACATTAATCAACAATGATTAAAAAAGGAATTACATCACACACTCAATAATTAAATAAAAGAAAAAGGGAAAGAATTACACACAAAGCCCATGGTCATAATTAGAGGTCATCCCCATGGGGACCCCTAACAATCAAAACAATCAAAACACATTACACAAGTTTCCATGGTGACCGTCGTTGTATCCATCTAGAATTCCGCCATGGTTGGTCTCATAACCCCCTTTTGATTGTTGTGATATAATTACCTACAAAATCACACAATACCTCCTTTGGCCTCATGGCCGCATCAAATACATCAAAGATAAATATACGCACATTCATCAATAAACATCCTCATATGAATAAATCATCATCTAGACTAACAATATTATAATTTGTTTATAATTTCAATAACATCTCAATTCTACCATTACGTCAATATCAATAAGATCATGAGATTAGTTCAAATGTTAAATCATAGTCAACATGTGGAGAGTTCCGAATGTTAGTAAATATATATGCTAATAACATATCATCATCATCAATATAAAATGTCTCTCCACGTCTCTAAAAATCCACACAAATCATACTATGAATCACAATCCATCAATAGTCAAAATATCTCTATCATCTAACATCATGATAAACCAAAATGATACAATAATATCCATGTCTATAGTCAATGGTAATCGAAATCAAAATATAATAATTGTTGAAGAGGAGTGGGCACTACATACATATTCACATGCTTTAGATTTAAATGAAATGCCTTATGTAGTAATGGATGAATAAATAAATGGGAACTCGCTTAGATTAATACTTAGTGATTGTACGGTTATTTCACCTATTTGATTTAGAGGCAAACTATACAAGTTAATGAGGTACTCATTATGGTTTGTTAAAAAAAAAAAAAAAAATTTATATATGTAAGATGTTATTGTCATTTGTATGCCCCTAATGTGAATATAGGCTAATTTTTTATTAATGAAAAAACATCAACGTATTTTTATGGTCATCTACTAAGGGTGGTGTTACAAAAATAATTGATCACTCCTTTTCAACAACCACAAATGGTTTTCCCAAAAACCACATCCTACTACCATGCCACCAATAGTGAAGAATAACCCACTTAGTTGGGAATTCTATGCCTTGTCCGAGGCATACCCAACTCAGTATATTTATTTTTAAGTGAGTAAAGAGCAATATCTCAACATCCATTAACCATCCCCAATAACTTCCCTACAATGAACAACCTTGTATATTGAATGTTGAGGTCTCCCACCTTACCACATCCCTATATGAGACATGGCATGAAAGAAATGAATACTACCATCATTCCAAGCAACACACATAAATACAAGGTTTCAACGACGTCTTGCATGCCTTGTTTAGGTTTAGTTTATCATAAACAAAAACCATCAATGATATGTTAAAATTTTAGGTTGAAGTATTGTAAAACCTAACTACCCATATCTACCGTCAATAGAAACTCATGAATATTATCCATTGCAGAGAAGAATTAAAGGTTAGGAGTGCCCTAGGAAATAATTGGAATGGGTGCCCTTCTCACAATTTTAAATATTATTTTTTCCCATCAAGTACATAAATAATACCTTTATATGTCAATGCATGATATTTATGCTAATTAATATTATATTACCTTTATATGTGTATGCATGAAATTTATGTTACGATAGAATAATATATATAAACAACTCAATTACTATTGAATCTTCTCTTAAATTGATTTAATTATAAGTTATAAAAGTATCATGCAATAAGGGAAATATTTAGATTTAGGCGCCCCTAATGTTGGTGCCTTAGCGGTTGCCTAGTTTTCCTAGGGTTAATCCCCCTTGATCCATTGTCCATCCCGAAACAAGGCACATGTTGATGTGGAGCACCACTGATCATTACATTTCAATGCATGCATGGCATAGACATTTCCATCGCTCATTTTTTGATGCATTTCATCACCATCAACCCTTGATTTAGTAGAAGAGAATTCCATAATTGTTATTCATGCATTCCCTATACTATATATATTTAGATAAAGGTTTATGTCCCATTCAAAATATCGATGAGATTAATGAGATAATCAAGATTCAATTGCATGAAGAGAGTATGAGAGTATTATTCCATGTTCTTCTAGAGACTACTAGATTAGAGGAAACACTTCGTAATTGGAAGAAGACATGGTATAATAATAATAAATTTGAACATATATTATAAATTAGTGCGATAAATTTGATAATTTTAAATCCTAACAATCACATGTGTAAAATGCAACATGAATGCCAAATGGTATATGTTATTTTATTTAGAGGGATAGTTATTACTTTTGTAGTTAATGTTGATAAGGGGTGTGATTGATTTTGTAAGTGTAGGAATATAGATGAAGCATTACATTTAAAGGTTCTATATCTACATTTCAAATTTGTTACAAATTCGTACATATACATTTGCAAATCTTATATCATGAGTGGTAGCGTTTTGTAGACTATTTTATTTGAACTAAACATGAATACATGAAGACTTCCATACATTTACAAATTTTATATTATGAGTGGTAGCCTTTTGTGGCCATTTTTTTTGGCACTAAACATGAATACATTTGATACCACTTTGGATAGTTAATTACTTTGGATAGTTGATAAGGGGTGTGATTGATAGTGGAAGTGTAGGAATATAGATGAAGCATTACATTGAAAGGTTCTATGTGTACAATTTAAATAACCACAAGCTATTTATGCTTATAAGTGGATTAATGCAAGAAATAAAGTTTGTCTAATTAATCTAGTGTAGTCTAACTAAGCAAAACAAGGATCGCTTATAATCCATGATGGTAAATAACCACAATCTATTTAAATGAAAGTTAATATTCTTTGTCTACATTCAAAGGTGACAAATAATTTTGAAGTTAAGATGACTCTCATGAATATCTTCATTGATGGTATTCTTTGGTAGTATCTCACAGGCTCGCATTTGGATTATTTTTCGGGTAGAATCGGGGTCCATCTCAGTGAAGCCATTTTGAGGATATTGGGGGAAGAATACATGGACGTTTCTATGAGGGCTAGAGTGAATTCAGAGGTGGTGTCTTGGTTTGTTTCTAGGCTACTCATGGTGTGGTAGAATGTTGATGAGGTCATAGATATAACTCTCCATTTCATTAAACCCGAACACTGTATTAATTTGGTGGAGGCATTGGAGGCATTCATTAGGTCTCAACCGATGTCAGATGTGGTTAGGGAGGTGCAGGCCATGGATGAAGCTAGGAGAGTGATTGTGACGTTGTCTGTTAGAAATGAGGTGGTTATGAAATTCACATCGAGATGTCCATGAGGCATGTTCGGTGGGGATATCTAAAGGTAGAAGGCTCAAGAAGTTAGACTCTGCTGGAGCTTTCAGTGCTAGTTGTCTTAGAGTCAAAGGGCGTGGTTGGTCTCTGCAGAAATTTGAGGTTCATATACGATTTTCTACTCTGGACTACTCGAGCAAGGGAGTCTGCTAGTGGTAGGAATTCAACTGGCCCTATCCACCTTGCCTTTAAAGAGTAAATATTTCTTCTTATATTCTATTAGCTTCTTTTTGTGTTGTTTCTAATCGTTAGTTGTTGTTGCTTTGGGGTTTCCTCGATTTCCTACTTTTTTTACGTAGGTTTTGTGGTTTTGGTCCAAGTGAAGATCCCGATCATAGTGAAGATTCAAAAGAGAATTATGGTAGTTCCAAAGGAGTTGGTACTAGATTCAAAAGAAATTTTCATATAATATATAACTAATGTGATATACTATACAAAAATGCAATTTTATCTCTAGTGGCGATCGACCTTCCAGAACCGCTCTTGAGCGAGGAATAAAAAATGGGTGTAAATTTTGAAATACAAGAAAAATTGGCTCCTGAACGTGGTACCATTGGTTTCCTTGGGTTTTTTATAGTTAAAATCATATAGATTTTTCCCATGAAACTCTTAGGGAAACTTCGGGGCCAAAGACTCACTCTTCGAGCTCTGTTTCTAGCAACTATTGGTGAAGGCGATCTTATTATAAGTGTCCAGATCACACTTTCACACCTTGGATGTAATTTTGAACCTTTTAAATTGGTGCAAAGGTTCATGAGGTCAAAAAGTGTGACTCCATGGTGAAGAGAGAGTGGAGATGATTTTTTGTCACGTAAGTGACAAACATGAGTGTTAGGAAGGTGTCGATAAATCACATGCAATCTTGGCCCCATCCTCATGTTCCAAAGACCCCACAATGACACACCTTGATATCTGATTAAACCTTTACACCTGGTGCAAAATTGCAATGGGCGCAAAAAAGTGCAACCCCAAGGAGGATGAAGTGTTTGTGTCACTTAAACTCATAATTTACATTTTAGGTGAATCTTAACCACCTCACAACTCAAACCCCCTCCCGCCAATGATAAATTGAACCATGGTACACCTTAAGAACCTAATTACACATTTGTACCTAGTTCAAAATTGCATCAGGTTCAAAAAAGTGTGACCCCTTGTAAGCTTTCTCTCTCTCGACACTCAAGCTCATGACATGCTCCCTAGTTGTAAGTCATAAACTCACTCCATTGAATCAAATTTTCCCCTTCCTCATGAGATATGACCACATGGCACCTTTTTAAGGATGATTTCACCTTTTCATTAGTTACCAAATGTGGCAAGTTGTAATGGAGGCTCTCGGACCCAGTTGGAAAGTGTTAACCCTCTCTCAACCAGGGTTAGTATGTGAGTGTGTAAGTGGGTTAAAGGTGGGTTTTTCTTAACCATAGTTCAAGTTAAAATATTTAAATGAAATCATGTCATTTGGATCCATTTTTCATAACTTCCCTTCCTCCATTGTTCTTACACCTGTTCACATTCAAAACGTTAAATTTGATCATATCTTGCTCATTTCTACTCCGTTTTTCATGAAATTCGTTCCTGAGCACTCCATTTGAAAACACCTTTAAGAAGATCCAAGACTCATTCCCATTGATCCTATGGTTTTTCACAATTCTCACATGTACATATCTACCCCAAAATAATTTCATTTTAGATTCCGAGAGATCCGAAAGGTAGAGACACTTGAAAATTGGAGCAAGAACTCACAATGAAATTCCTAATCTAACAAGACAATTTTCACTCCAATCCGACAACCGGAAGACGTAATTATACTTTTCTTAATTTTGCCTCATGATTTACTAAAAATATAAAATATGATAAAAATTACAAAAACCTTGATACCCTTAATGCAAACCTCAAGATCGAGACTCTAAAACTAGAAATTGTGAAACTAGAAAAAATGGCTAAATTTAGTAGGTCAAGGTGAGGTGTCACTTACTAAAAATAGTAAGTTTTCATATCACATCCAAATTTTGCACACACCCTCATCTCATCATTCCATCATTGTTCTAGAAACCATGAAGATAAAAATGCTAGATATCATCCCATTTCCATTTTTTCCACCAAGTATCTTCTTGTGGGAGATAATGATGTTGCCCACCTAGATCTGGAAGAAATGAGAAATCGGATGATGGCTTACGTAAATGAACTGTAGAAGAAAAGATTGTTTCCAGTGGAATTTTTAGAGTAAGAGGTCATCCACTCTTATTCCAAAGCACTGAATTGGTCTTGGCTTGTGTTAAACACTATGACCTTGCCTCTTGAACAATCATTGTGGATGATAACTCCTTACTTATGGTCCTAACTCTAAAAGGAATTTCAATTTTTTAAAAATACCTGACTTAGAGAAATATAGTGATAATCACAAAGGAATTTTTAACTCAATAGTGGCTTAAAACATACTCCTATTTGCAAGGGATTGTGGTTGGATCCTGGTTGAAACTTGGGAGAAAACCATCAAGGCTACCAAAATCATTGTCAAGGAGTGAGTTTCATGAAGCTTACTCAGATGTCATTGTCTTACTAAGTAGAGTGATGGGTGAGGAACACACCAAGGAATTCTAGGACTAGATGGCTTAGTTCATGTTGACAATCATGGAAGGAAACCAAATGATAGATTAGGGCCAAATCATCAATGACAATCTCCACCAACAGTTGATGCAATTGTTCACCACTAAGAGATTCACAATGACCTCCTATCTAGTGTATGCCCTCGCATACACTAGACCATATAAAGGATTTTCCATTGCTTAGAATGTTCCTCAGAGAGATCCTACCTTTGAGAAGTACAAGAAGACCACCTTCAAGGAAAGAAATGTCCATTTCACATGGGTGAATGATGCATTCACCATGTTCATCATCCGGCTCCTTAAAGGAAATCCTAAAAGAAGAATCTCTCATAAGCCTCACTTCACATAGTTTCATACCTTCACCTGGATTAGGGTGAGTAGTTTTTAATCTTTCTCTGCTCATGCTACCTAATTACCCTAGTGACAATATCATCATGGTAAAGCTCTACAAGAAAATTTCTCAAGTGCATCTCAAGTGCAAGGGTTTGAGGAATAAATTAATCTCATTCCCTATCTCACTCAATGTTTTCTCATGTAAGAGTGTAGTGGATGCCACAAACATTGAGACCTCCCTCATTGCATTTCATCTATTTTCCTATGTTCCTAGGCCCAACTTTGACATACGAAAGATCCTGAGTCTTTCAATGTTCTTGGATTGCATCACATTCCCCAATTGGAAGACTATTGGGCAAATTGTGTGGATGACCTTGAGGTCAGGGAAAGAGACTACATGAGGATGACTGTGGATGATATGGAAACATTTAGGTTTGATTAGTTCACTGGAGGAGTTCAAGAAGATGGTTTTGAGTTGTTTAATACAAAGTATGATGCAATGAAGTCATCTACCATTCCTCCTCCCTCATGGAGTGTTCATGAAGATGGAGATATCAAGGAGTGGACCAAAGTGGTGATTCAAAGATCAAGAGATCGTTCAAAAGATAGAATTCCTCTAGTAAGGAACAAGGTACAACTTCAAACCTACCTAGACAATTATCAAACTCATCATCTCTCAAGGATCCTAAGAGAGCTTTGGGTTCATCCCATTCTGATAAGACATACAAGAGGAAGGTGTTATAAATAATAAGAATTGAAGCTTCACCTCCTCAGGAGTCTCGCAAGAAATTAAAGATCGAGAGAGGAACAAGTCAAAGAGTTGGAACAAGGAGAGATTGACCCCTTTAAATCTCCCGTGAATAAAGTGTAGTCAAGTGTCTCATCCAAGGCAGTTGAGTCAACTCACGAGGAGAAATCTTTAGTCCCATAACAGACAATGGATCTTCCCGACATCTTATCCACACCATCGAGATCCATTCCCATGGGTCTGTGACTTACTCAATAGAGAATCAAGAATGGTGTAAAAAAATTTAGCACCAAAATTTGAGGCCATCTCAAAGTACACGAAAGCTAAAAATTCAAGGAAGGCACAAACTACTTAAATATTCTACATTGAGGCTAATGTAGCTCACTTTGTAGAAGTTGCAAGACCCAAGGTGAACAAACATTTGGAAGAAATGAATCGTAATGACTATGAGATGACTAGAGTCTCACTTGGCTAGGCTACACACAAGGGTGACACTCATCTTTTCAAGGATTCATCACCTTGGATATTAGATATTAATAATGAATATAAACAAACCATCGACTAATTAGAGGAACATGTGAGGACCTTGTCTTCATATGTGCAATCATTCTTGGAGCCAAGCTCATCATCCTTTCCTCTAGTTGAGGTGGTCTCACCCATCAACAACTTTGACCTGCAAGCCCTCAAGAAAGCCCAAGGATTCACAATGCGGGGAGAGAAAATGACAAGTGGGTGGGGAAAATCATTGAAAAAGGGAATGTTCTTTTTCCCTAGGTCCTCTCTCTGTTCCGCTTCATCTCGTGCACCATCTCGAGAATCGGAGGCATCGAGAGAGGAAACGAAAAAGAAAAGATGATATGGGATAGTGTTATCCCACTAACCTATGAAATGGGGATTCATGATTCCTCATTCCTGATAAGAAAAAATGTGTTCAGAGACCCAACTAAGAACTTGTCTCCTATTTGGTTCCACCCATATATATAGAGGGCTTTCATATCCCATATATTCTATAGAGAGGGGGATGTAAGGTGTAATGTCTTTTGAAATATGCTTTGGCAGAGCTCGAGGAGTGTGAGAACAATGCTTAGGGAATTCTTTAAGATCTAAGAAAATGTGTAGAAGAACTTGGGAGTTATCATATCGGTGAAAACATATCTTTGGGCGAGCTCATGAATAATTTTCAAGAGATTGTTCGGAAAGAGGTAGGATATCCTTTCTCTTTCAACGAAGACACCCAGAGTCACTTGTAGCAATCCGTGGTTTTATTTCAAACATTTCTTGAGATCAAAAAAATTATTTCTCTGAATGTAAGAAGCTAAGCCGCATTCTAGAGCCTTAGATCAACACATTGGAGTATGTGATCATTCCTTAGTAAGATAAGATTGCACTAGTGGTCATCTGATTTATCGAGATAAGTGAAAGGTCTTGAGTTTAAAACAATTGAATTCCCACCTAAGGCATTGGAGGTAGAAGTATCTTCATCAAACAGTTGAGTTTCTTCATCCTTCTCCGCTTGCTTTCTCCTTCTTCTTCTATTCGCACTCTTCTTCTACTCTTTCCTTTTATTTCTTCATTGTGTGTAATGATGATATTTTATCTTATTCATTAAAGTGACTATGTAATATTTGTGCAATATAAAGTCCCTTTTGCAATTATAAAAAGGGGACTTATTTTTTCTTTCCTAAGGATATTTGAAAAGTCACTTGTAATGGGAATATGAAAATTCGTGTGGGGGGTAGATGAAGATATGGATGGTAAAGCTATAAAAGGAGATAACCTCCTCATTATAAAGGGATGGTTATTCTTGTTTGCTAACTCTCTTTGTATTTCTAGGAATAAGTGCCTTCATTTTCTTCTATTCTCTTGTCTATTATGATTCTATCTCCATCTCAACTTGTACTCCATGAACATTGTAAATTATGTAACATGATGTAATAAAACTTTGTGTTTCTTATGGATTGTTCCTCTTTCTATGTGAGTGGTTTCTTCTGATTGATGCAAGTGAAATACTTTGATTTTAATACCAAAACCTCTATTATGTTATATTTTGATTGAAATCCCTTTCTTATTTTCCTCTCCTATTTCCCTCACTAATGTAGTCACCATTTCATGCACTTTAGATACTATTTATCTCGGTCTCATACTACTATTTAGAAGTTTCTTGAGTGAAGAAAGTACTAATTGACCCCCATCTTTTGTCCATCTTGTTTTATTTTATTTCATCATTACCAACCTCTTGCACCCATATTCGCAGTCACCTTCTGTCATCCCATGTTATTTTAGCCTCGACTAGGATGCCCAAATCAGTACTGGGGCATCCGTCGATGCCCTGGTCCAACCAGAGAACCTTGGTCCCTTTTTCACTTTCCCGCCATCTTTTGGGCTCTTTCTAGCTGTTTTACATCTTTATCTTTCTTGTGGTCAGCCTTTTCAAGGTTAATTACAAAATTAGATCAAGAGAACCCTATAAATATAAATTTATGAGACCATAATGAGGGACCTAACATCACTTACTACTATCACTCCATCTAGAGTTGCATCCATCTATTGCATTGGAGATCACTTGCATCCACATAGTTCCATCATCAAGGCACAAGGCTAGGACATCTACATCACACTTCATAGGGGAGGGATTCTATTCTATTCCATGCACACATTCTATTACATTTTCTACACATAGTTATTGCTCACTACTTCACAAAGTGTGACTAGCACAAGAGAAACGTAGGGCATGTTCACACACACTTGCACATAGAACTACATCAAGTCTGAGATTTAGTACAGGTTCTCGGTTAGTAAGTCCATCATTGTGGCAGCTAAGGTCAGTCCGACCCTTTCATATGCATTATTCTTTTTTAGGGTTTTATGTTTGTTTTGGGGTCTTGTAAGTCTTTCCTTCATCTTGAGTTATTGGTGACATATGACGCAGGAAAACGAATCTAATGCGACACATAGTAAAGGTTCCAAATCACCTCTTAGCCCTCTAAAGATCAATTTCAGAGCTTTTTCATAGACCAGGGCACCCAGATAGCAGACCAGAGTGCGCGCAGGTGCCCTAGTCCTCCTCCAGGCACTCTAGATGATATAAAAAGTTTGGATCCACTTTTTTGAGGCTCCTGCACATTCGTTCCCCGCTCGGGATTTTCCAATCACGTTGGGACACTCTACAACATGTATCTATTATCTAGCTAAGTTCTTTCCTCTTCCTTCTTGCACATTAGGGTTACCATTTTATTTTTACATAATTAGTTAGCTTATTTGCATATTATTTTATTGCATTTATTTAATTTATTACAGTTGTTCATAGCTTAGATTAACTATCCCCATACTACATAGTTAGTTCATTTTTAGTTAATCAACTAATTAATTTTCATCCCTTGTATTCTATACAAGCAATTGCCAAAGGTTTAGGGAAGTATTCCTATGTGATCTCCAGATTTGGATTAGTTTAGATTGTATTCATTTCCTTCCTTTCAATAAATAGAATTGCCCCATTTAAGCAGAGCGACCTAGTTCTATAGCGTTGGTGAAATCACACAATTTTTCCTCACAAAATATTATTTCACCAACATAAACCTAATAATCCACATGTCTTCTACCCAAAAATTAATTTGCTAGAAGATGTGTGCAACGATTTTCTACCCACAATATGGAAAAACACCAATTATCATAGTGCATCCTTATAACTTATACCTAACAATTACTTTTTGTAAGATTTATGAAATTATTCTCTAGCCACAATCACAAAGGTGGAAAAGTGAAATACAAAACATGCCTCATTCATAAAGAAAGAAAAATGCACTCGGATACATAATTATGTAGACATAGTCAAAGAGTTCAATTAATAGAAATCTTCATCCGTGCAACATTTAGAGTTAACACACAAAACAAATAATATAATAACACAAAAATACAACAAAAAAATTTATTGACTCATAGTAGATCCCATCAATGTAGATCTATCACCAACAATATAGCCATAACATTATCCAAAGAAAACATACAATACAAATGGGAAGTCTCACTTAGAGAATGAAAGCAAGACCACCAGAAAGAATTAAACAATATGGGCAGTGAACTACCTAGCGTGAGCTAGATCCGGAAGTATGATACTTCCTAGATGGTTTTCAGTCCACTATTTTAAACAAATTAATGTTGTAAACAAAGTAAATCCTATTGTTATTTTAAAATGATTTAGGTATCTCACTTAAAAACACAATAAGAAAATAGATCTAATCTAACAAGCTAAGCTAGAATAGAATCCACAGGTCAAATGGTTGGTTCTGGGTTCTGTAGTCCGATAAAGGTCTCTGTAGGTCACATGGTGAGTGAGGGTGAGGTAAAATTAGGTGGGTAGGTCTCTGTTTAAGGCTATGTGGGAAAACATAGAGACCGGTGTTGGTCAAGGGTGACCGACAATGGTTAGGTATAACCGGTGCCGCCATCGTGAGATCTGGAAATGTCACAGAACAAGGTTTTGGTCTCCTTTGTGATTGCACAAAGGATTTGGTTGGTCGGGATGAGGTATTGGGTGACTGGAATAGGTTTTTGTGAGGTTTTAATGGGTCTATGGAGGTGAAAATGTTGGAGAAGGTCAATAGGGAGCAAGATAAACAATGGATGATAAAATAATGATGAAATGAAATAACCAGAAAGTATGATGTTATACTTACTTGGATTTCATTCCTGAAGGTCTATGTGTGAAGGATGGAGGTGTTGATGATGGGTTTGAAGGCTGCAAGTGATCACCAACTGAAGAAAATCTTCTACATGGGCTACATGCACACTCCTCTTTGCTTGATAGATCGAATGTGGTCAGATGGTCATGCAGAGAAGATCCTCAATCTCCTTCCTTGGATGTGAGTTTTTTGCTGGAATTGGCTCTCTCGAAGATGCGTTATCTCTCTCGAGATTTTTCTTTCATCAAATTCTTTCTCCCAATGTTTTCTAACTTTCTTTCCAAGTTTTTCCAACCTTGAGAATAAGGTTGTTTTGGGTTAAAAGGGGTAACGACGGGCGGTCCATCTTAACCGGTGATGGTTAGGGGTAACCGACGCTTGGTCAAGAAGAGATTTCCTAGGTTTACTAAACTTAGGAGATCCTCCCGATTTCCTCGATCTCATGTCATTATCCCATGGATTAGACTCGGAGCTTCTTGTGAGCATGCGGGAATGTGGTTAGAGGGAATGTAGGCATTGATTTTTAGGGTTTGGGTAAGTCTTAGTTAGTTATGGTAACTTGCTAAGAATAGGTCTTAGGTTGAGTTAGCTTGGTGAGGTGTCTAAGTGAACTATATGTGTAGATATTATTTAAATAAGATATTTAAATAATAAATATAGTGAGGATAAAGCATTAATTTAATTTAATTAATTAAATTAATATTAGTAGGGTGAAGGGGGTCATGGCTAGGTAAATGTAATAAAGGGGGCTTATATGTCGAGGGACAAAGGGGAGTGTGACCTAATTTTAGTGTCTACATTTTTCCCCTTTTTGTTGCGTAGCTTGTATTGGTAAGTGATGCTAACAAAAATAAGATGTGGTTGCCCCATGTGAGGGTGAAGGTGATCCCCTCAAACCAGAACTAACGAGGCAAAGAGCAGTCAAGTGGTGAGTGGTTTGATAAAAGGTAAATGTGAGGAAAAGGCAAGTGGGTGCAGGGGAAAAGGGTGAAAGGTCTACTTGGGAATCTAGGTAATGGGTCAGGGTCAAAGGTAGCAATAGTCAAATGCACGCACACATATAAACTATAGCATGCTACCAGGGTTGAAGAGTAGGCAAACTCTACATCGTCTAAGGTCGATAGGTTTATCCAAACAAGGGTGAAGTGAATCCGGTATCCAAGGTATAGGATAAGGTCAGAAACACAACGTAGGTTAGGTGCAGGAATGTTTAGGTATGTTCCAGTACACCAAAGGTAGGGTCAAGATAAATGGTCACGGAAATAGGCTAGGTAAGGTCATTAGGTCAAACAACACAGGTAACGGTGTCACAAGGTATAGTGAACACATGAGGTCCAAAGGTCACTAAATGGTCCAGGTCCAAATATCTAGGTCATGGCATGGGTAAGGCCAAGGTAGGGGTAAAATAATGAGGCTTCAAAGGAGGATGAGGTGAGGTAGAAATGATGAGGTCGAAATGGTGAAGGTAAAGTGGTCCAGGGTATGGGGAAAGGCAAAAGAGAGTGGGGTAAAATGGAAAATGAGGTAAATGTGAGGAATGGTGGTTAGGGTAGAGAATGGCCGAGGTATGAACAACCTCCAATGGCCCCATGTCGGTTAGAGTGCTACCAATACATAGTCCCAACGAAAAGGGACCTCATGTCGATGTAGTTCTCCCATGAGCTAGGGAAGAAGATGAAAATGAGTTGGTAGGTTTGTGGTCATGTTGTGGGTTTGGGTTTAATAGGTGGGGGTAGATGATAGTAAAAATGTTGGGTGAGGGATTATGGTGAAAGGGGAGGATGACCCCAAAGGTAAGCATCAAGGACCAAGTCCTATAAGAAATCAAAATGTAAACAAAGATGGTTAAAAGATAAGAGGGGGAAATAAAGCCACCCGATTGGGTAGAGATCAAAATGTAGTAATCATATCTATGATAGGGGTGATGAAAGACACAAGACCCTAAAGGACATTACATGATTAATAATTCTATGAGTGAAAGTAGTCACATGATCACCAAATGTCAAAATTCCAAGATGTCCCTTGAGGTAATTTAGGAAATGAGAGTGGAAATGGTAAGGTGGGTGAAAGGTAATTAATCGTATTTGTTTTGGAGTGATAGGCTTTTGGGCAAGAGGTCCGAGGTCACAATGGGCAAGTCCATGATAAAAAGTGTTTTGTTGTTTTTTTTTTGTTTTGATAGATTAATCGATCGATGCAAAAGTCTATATAAGGGATAAATAATATGGTACTCCTTGAGGTCTTCGTGAAGCTGATCGATGTGGGAAGCTTTTCAACTCGACTTTTTTATTTTTTTTTTTTAAATAGCTTCACACATAGTTGTCCTTCGAGGGAGCAGTCTATTTATAGTAGCAATTTGGTCGAAGAGGAAGATGTCCTTTTGAGGGAGTCATCTTTTTTATTAGAAGTTTGACTCAAGGAGTTTGGTCCCATTGAAGGTCTTTGAAATCATGGACAAGACCAAGGTGAAGGATAGGACTCTTGTTCAAAAGGCAAGGTGGAACGACCATGGGATCTCATCTAAAGGTAGATGAAAAGTATCCATGAGAATCATGCTATGTGCAATGCCATGGTACACATATTCAAGAGAAGATAACAAGTGATGAGTACTCACATGATTCTTGTTTAATCATTAGGGAGGTGGATGGAGTGGATAGCGCTCAAGGGATGAGCATGGAGAGAGATAAAGGGTGAGGTAGGACAATGAGTCAACAATAGAATGGTCAAGATGCAATGCGTTAAGGGGCTCAGGTTCGGGTTTACCCTCAAGCGAGGACAAACGATAGGCACCCGATCCATAGGTATGAGTTACAATGTATGGTCCAAGCCAATTAGGAGTGAATTTTCCCCGTTTACTTTTTTCTACTTTGGTTACGTGTTGATTTTCTTTCAAAACAAGGTCACCAACTTGGAAGGTTTGTTCATGAACACATTTTTCATAAGCATGTTTGATACGTTGTTGGTAAACTTGAAGGTGATCCAGAGCGTTAAGATGACGTTCATCTAATAACTCTAGTTGTGCTAAGCGGTCCTGACGAAAGTCATCATCAGTAAGCATGTCATGGAGAGAAATGCAAGTGAGGGGATCTAGACTTCGAGAGGCAGAACAACCTCTGTACCGTAGACCAAAGAAAAGGGTGTAGCTGCAATGGAAGTGCGAATACTGTGCGTATGCCCATGAGAAAAAGGAATGTGTGTATGCCAATCCTTCCCAAAGATCATCAACCACTTTCATGAGAATTTTATTGAGGGTTTTTTTAGTGGATTCGGCTTGGCCATTGGTTTGTGGGTAATAAGGTGAGGAGAAACTAAGCTAATGCCAAGGCGTCGCAAAGTTTTTGTAGTGTTTTTTTTTTGAATTGTTTTCCATTATCAGTGATGAGGCGATGAGGGACACCAAAGTGACAAATGATGTGATGGTTAATGAACTCACATATTTTCTCGGCTTTTATGGAGATGAGTGGTATGGCTTCCACCCATTTTGTGTAGTATTCAGTAGTGGTTATGATCCATTGATGGCATTGGGAAGAATGAGGATTGATTTCTCCGACAAGATCCAAACCCCATTGAGAGAAGGGCCAAAGGTCACGAGTGACCTATAAGGCATGACTGGGTGTATGATGAAGGTTGGAATGTTGTTGACATTTCACACAGCGTTTGACATAGTCACAACAATCATGGTTAAGGGTCGGCCAGTAATAGCCTAGGTGAAGAATACACTTAGCAACAACAAGGCCACTAAAGTGACCTCCACATATGCCATCATGAACCTCCTTAATGGTATAAGGAATTTTAGAACTTGTGAGGCATCGTAAGAGAATACCATCAAATCCATGCTTATAGAGGAGTCCCCCAGGATAACAAAATGGGAGACCTTTTAAGGAAGGTGCGTTGTCCGTTACGGGTGAGATCAGGAGGTAAGATGGAGAGGGAAAGGTAGTTGAATATTGTTTATACCAAAGGTCACTCGGTCAAGGGTGTTGTTCCGATTGAGTAAACATCATGAGGTAAATAAGAAGGTGAATGGAGGCATTGTACAGTGACAAAATATTTTGGAATCGGTAGGGGAAGCAGGTATTTGGGAAGCTAAGCAAGCCATGGTATCTACAAATTTGTTGGTTGAACGTGGGATGGTTTGAAGGGTGTAATGATCAAAGGTGGTCAAAAGTATGTCTACATGATGTTTATACTTTTGAAGTATCTCGTTACGACATTGGTACATACCATTGACTTGGTTTATGACCAATTGTGAATCACCAAAGATGTGGATTGATTTGACATCTAGGGCATAGGTGGTCTGGAGACCTAGTACAAGCACTTCGTACTTCGTGAAATATTGTTGGTGCATTCAAAGTCTAGTTTGAAAGACAAAGGCATGGGTTCTCCATCTAGAGGAATGAGGATAACACCAGCCCCACCCCACACTGACACTTGGAACCATCAAGAACAATGTCATTTGGTAAGGGGGTTCATCCAGGAAAGGGTAGCAATGGATTCATCGAGAAAGTCAAAATTAGAGGGTTGGTCCCCGGAAATAGGTGCATCAGCCAGTTGGTCAGTGATATCCTGGCCCTTAATGGACTTTTGGTGAATGAATTCAGGTCAAGATCAGCTAAAAGCATAAGCCATCACGTGGTGCACACTGATTTTGATAAGGTTTGCATACATGAAGTGTAAAGGGTCGGTGTTGGTCACAACATAGGTTTTGTGGTTGAGTAGGTAATGGCGGAGTTTGGTGGCAACAAAAACTAAGGCTAAGAAAATATTTTTGGGTGGTTGTATCGGGTTTCATAGTCCAAAAGAGTATGGCTTATGTAATAAACCACCTGCTCCCTATGTTGTTCATCGCGATGAGCGAGCATGGCTCCCAAGGAATGATCGATAGCTGATATGTATAGGTAAAAAGGTTGATCATCTTTCGGTGGAATGAGTATGGGTGGTTGAGAAGGTATTGTTTTAGGGCCTCAAAAGCTTTGTGATAGTCATCATCCCATTTAAAGGAGACATCTTTCCTAAGTAGATGATGAAATGGTTGACACCGATCCGATAATTGTGAAATGAAACGGTGAATGGATTGCAATTTACCTTGCAGCTACGGAGTTGTTTAAGGTTAGTGGGTGGAGGCATTTCCAAAATGGCCTTGACTTTAGCAGGGTCAACTTCTATACCACGGAGGGAAATAATAAATCCTAGGAGTTTTCCTGAGAGAACCGCAAAGACGCACTTTTTAGGTTGAAGGTGGACGTAATATTTAATGAGGTGGTCAAAGATGGTTTTGAGGATAGCAAGGTGCTCGGCGTGTGTTTAGATTTAGCCAAGAGATCATCCATGTAATCTTCCAATATGTGATGCATGATATCATGGAAGATGTAAGTCATAACATGACTGATATGTAGCACCAACATTTTTAAGGCCAAAAGGCATGACTCGATAGAAAAGGTTCCCCAAGGGGTAATGAATGCGGTCTTGTGCTGATCTTCCTGGGGTAAGAAAATTTGGTTATAACCCGAGAAACCATCCATGAGTGAGAGCATCTCATGACCAGCGGTAAGGTCCACCAATTGATCAATACCGGGCAAGGGAAAGTCATCTTTCGGGTAGGTGAGGTTGAGGTCACGGAAGTCCATGCAAATGCGGAGTCCCCCTGTTGCTTTAGTAATAGGGACAATGTTAGAAATCCAATGAGGATAATCAATGGGTAAGATGAAGGAAACAGAAAGAAGGCACTGAAGTTCTTCTTTGACGAGAAGAGCAATGCGAGGGTGCATTTTCCTTAGCTTTTGTTTGATAGGTTTGGCATCGGGAATGGTTACGAATATTGTGGACCACTATGGTGGGGTCAATACCGGCATGTCTACGTAAGACCAAGCAAAAGCGTGGTTATGATCTCAGAGAAAAGAAGTGATGGCTTCCTGTTCAACAGCATCTAAAGATTTTCTGATCTTTAGGATGTGCGGGTCATCTTGAGTATGAATGTTGATCTCAATAGTCGATTCATTCAACATGGTTTGCATCTCAGAGGGTAATGACCGATGAATATATGAGTCTTCTGCACCAAGGTAGGTGAGTATGGATTCATCATCCTGACATTGAATGACGTTAATGGTAGGTGTGTCGTCATCGATCATCTCAGGATACAGAATGGGAGAGTGGAAGGGGCCTCGCCTTCACGTTGATAAGTCAAAGGCCCCAAGGAAATGGTGTTTATGAAAAAAAAAAATTAGGAGGGATAGATTCAAGATCCATCGACTCCGTCTGAGGGTGGTGAGAGGGTGGTGATGAAGGTGGAGAAGGGCTAGGGTCCTCAATGAGTTCAATGTGGGCTTGTTTGGTAGAGGTTCAGGGAAGCCGATACCACTCCGGTCATTATGTTTGCAGGGTGGTACATGGAATAATGGTATGGCGGCCTTGCTCGTAAAATCCAAAACCAAAACCCTTCCACGCACAGCAGTGCAGAAGGTGTGGGTGAAATGGTGATTGGTAAGTGATTGGAAGTCAACGGAAAATGGGTGGGGTTGTGATGGTGGTTCAGGTGTGTAGGTGGTAGTATCAAGTCCCCCATAAGTGAGACTAGTACGAAGATGAGGAGGACCATAAAGGAGGCATTCTCCTATACATTGATCATAGCGAGGGTGTTGGTGAAGGCTTCCATACTCATGGAGTAAGGAATGTTGACACTATATAGGTGGTACTCCCCCAGTGAGGCATTGAAAACACCTTCCAAGGGATCAGTGGTTGGTATGTGGGTAGCTGGTATGGATGATGTGTCGAGGTCAATGCGGAGGTGGTGTTAATGGATTGGGAAGCTAATGGGTCAGCCATGGAGGTTATAGCAATGGTAGGAATAGAGGAGGTATGTGTGGTGAAAGCAAAGGGTGGTACCGGTAGGTGTGGTGTAGGTGTAGGTGAAGTGGTATTGGTTACGAAGTATATGGCTTGACCAAGTATGAGCACATCATTGGGTCGGTAAAGCATGTTGCATGTTTTGAAAGGTGATGGGTCACCGAATGGTATAAGTGTGTCCTTCATGTTCAAACTTTACACAACGATGCAAAGTGGAGGAACACAACCCATGACATGGATCCAGGGTCTACCAAGCAACAAGTTATATTGATTTCCCTCCAAAACATAAAACAATTCTAGAATAGTGTGGGGCCCACGCGAACATGAAGGATGACAGATTTGCCTAGTGTGGAGGTGATAACGCATCATTGAATGAATGAACAACATGACCGGATGTTTATGCATGTAATTTTAGGTATGCATTTGAGAAAATGCATGGGATGAAATGATGTTAATGCTAGTGCCTCCATCAATCATCACACGGCGCCCCGTATGTCATCAATGTGGACAGAGATGAAGAGGGCTGGGTCCGGGTCATCATTTTGGTATGGTGCAATCTCTCCTCTGAGAAGCTAAGGGAGGCCACTTGGTGAACAAGGTGAGGTGAGGATGAAGGTGGTAATTTGGTGAGAGAGGCTACATGATGGGGTGTGATAATGGAGGCTACGGGTGTAGGGTCATTGGGTAAAACCTCATAGATTGAAGAACCTCCATGAGGGCTTGACGATGGGATTCTGAGGTTTGGATGAGGTCATATAAGGACATTTTGAGGGGAGATTGGTGTAATTGTTTGAGCATGGTGTGATGTGTGACGCCATTAGAAATGGGGTATGTGGGGCCACAAATAGTTATTTTAGGTATGGGGTAGATGGTATGTTGGGTATAGGATTGGTTGGTGGGTCAACTACCTTTTCTTTACCCTTCTCGCACATGTGTAGTGACGTGTACCATGTTGATTTGAGGGAATTTTTCAAATGGAGAAGGTGTAGGGTAAGTGGTATAACGACATGAAGGGAAAAAACCTACTGGAGGAGAAAATCCCTGTGAGGTCAGTTGGGCACAATGACATTTGGGTGGTGGCATGGCAAGTTCTCTAATGATGTGAACCATGTTAATTTCAAATTTTGTGTGTGGTCTCTAGGAGCTGTGAGGGTGGAGGTTGTGGTTGTTGAGTGGGTAGTGTGGAATGGGTGTAGGTGAAGCAGGATCCTCATCCGAAGGTCATCATCATCATCAAAGTTGGTTTCTGGTGGACACAATTGGATAAGGATGGTTTTCAAGGCCTTGTAGCTCTCCACATCATGCCCTAGCACATGATGGTATGCACAAAATTTTAGTATCATCAAACCCTTTTGGCTTGGGTTTGAGGGGGTCATAAGGTCGGAGTGGCGGTAATGTGATAATAGAAGTCTCGAGGAGGTTGGTTAAAATTTTGGCATAAGACCCTGCTAGTGGATCACAATGGGAAGTGAATGTGGGTTTGGGTGTAGGTGTGGTTGGTTGTTGGGGAATTGTTTTTGGAATTGTAGGAATGGGTCGAGCTATGGGTTTAGGCACTGGTGTGGTTTGAGGTATCTGTTCGGGTTCATTTGGGTAGGGTATAGTAGATGGATGGGTAGGAGGGTGTGGTTTTGTTTTGACTACCTTGTTGTGGGGTAATGGGGTTTTGTTTTTGGGTTGCACCTTCTTGGGTAAAGGTGATGTGGGTGTACGAGGTCTAGAAGGAAAAGCAGATGGAGGAAGAGGGCGAGTTACCCATGGGGATAATGGGGTGCTATGAAGGTAGATGACACGGGTCGTGCTTGGGGTGTGAGGGACAATGACTGAAGTGTAGTGGGTAGTGAAGCAATGGCTAAAGGTATCAGAGGTATTGGTGGTAAAGAGACTATAGTGAGGATATGAGTCATGTTGTGTGCCTAGGTAGGTTAGAGATTTGTGAGGAAGGAATGGGTGGTTGTGTTATTGGTTTATGGATGGGTGAAGGGTGCTTGACCATGTTGGGTAGCTGAGGTCTTAAGGCAGATGGGACAAGTGTGGGTGTGATTGGTGTAGTTAGGGTATGAGGTCATGAGTTTGTTTCTTTAGTTTGGGTGTCGAGTAGGTGTGGTATTGACATTGGAGGATGTAGCTAAATCCAGTTTAATAGGTGGATGAGTAAGGCTAGTGGTCGGGTGACCCCTAAAGTGGTAATAGGTTTAGTGGAGGTAAATGTTATGGGTATGGGTTTGGGTTTAGGCATAGGTCGGGTTATGGGTAAGGGTGTGGTGTGAGTGCTAATGTGTATCATGGAAGGGGTTGTGATAATAGTGGTTATATGTGGTTTGATGGGTGGAAATGTGTTTGGGTAGATAGTGGAGGTGTCATCAAGGGATCTCTGCATTTGTGTTGAGACAGAGTAAGAGGCCCCCATAATAAAGCCCTATCCACATAATCTAAGTGATTAGCCAAACGTGAGAATGGCATGTTTGTGGGTGGAGTTGGTGAGGACCTAATGGGAATTCCCATAAAATGCATCTTAGAGATGGGGAATTGGCCAGCTTCAGCTTCCATGGGTAAGAGAGCTGAAAGTAGGTCTATTGGATGTTGGGTAGCTGATGGAGAATGCTCGCCAAGAGGCAAAGGTATCTCCACCGGGTCTATGATGGGTGGAAGAGATGATGGGAGTTCCTCAATAAGTGGAGGAATGGATAGGTGCTCCTCTATGGGTGGAGGAGGTAATGGTGCTCCTCTGGGTGGAGGAGGTAATGGGTGCTCCTCTGTGGGTGGAGGAGGTATGGTAGGTAAAGGCTCTCTAAGTGGAGAAGCTAGGGGTGAGATGGTCTCAATGTTAGTAGAAGACTCCTCCGTAGGTGATGTAGGAGATGAAGGGTGTTCTTCTATTGGTGAAGGAACAGTGATGGTTGGTTCCAATGTGGAAGGAGGATTTCGGGCTAGGATTTCCTCTATGGAAGGGATGTGAGGTAATTGAGATGATAGTACCTCGTTAAAGATTGTGTGAACCTCACGGTATGGGTATCGTGAGTGGATGTCTCACCGGTTTGATTGGATGAAGGGGCATGATTGGGAAATGGTTTTTTAAAGATTTGTAGATTTTGGTTAGGGGCGGCATTGGGATTATCCATAGTCAACTCACCTTTCTCGAGCATTTCTTGGACAATATTCTTAAAAGTGATGATACGCTTTTCATCACTATGACCTTCACTTGGTGATAGTTACAGAAATCTTGTTCCTTATACCATGTGGGCATGGGGCGAGCAGGGTCAAAACCAATGTGTGGTTTTATGGGTGGAAGGGTGATGGCGCCAACTTTGATAAGCTTTTCTAAGATAGAAGAGTAAGGTTCCCCAATTGGGGTATATTTTCACTGCTCTTGTCTAAATCAAAAAGCCTATACATGTGATAGATTAGATGAGGGTGTAGCTTGATTAGATGGATGAGATGGGCGGCCTTGAGTACCACTGTGTTAGCGGTACCTTTAGCCTTTGAATAATTAGTTGGTGGTTTGGAAGAAGAAGAGGTTTCATTCGACTTGAATGCCAAATTCTTATTTCGTAATTGGATTTTCTTCTCTTCGATGGCCCGAATCTCTAACTTTCGTGCCATAGTGAATGCCTCATCGAATGTTCGAAAGTTTGGACCTGCAAGGTCGGGAGATATGTCTGTGCAAGCTCGGGTGAAGAGCTCGATGAGTTCAATTTGTGGTAATTGAAAGGTAAGTTGATTGATCAAGCTATGCCTAGCGAGTGACAAAATCTGTGATAGATTCATCCTCATACTAACGTGTGGAATATAGATCGGTCATGGTAACTTTCTTGGCGATATTGATAGAGAAATGATCCAAAAATCTTGGGCTACCTGATTGAATGAAAATATGGAGTGTTTGGGTAACCCACTATACCAATCTAATGCTGGTCCAGTGAGGGACATGGGAAAAGTTCTCAAAAGTAAGGCATCATCATGAGCAATCAGATAACACCCGTGTTTGAATGAGCAAAATGTTGTTGTGGGTCTTCCTTACTATTGAAACGGTTGAATTTAACATTTCCCAATGCACAGGGTATGAACAGGATAGGAATGGATGGGTGAATAGGCTCATTGCAAATCTCATCATAGGTGAGAGTGTTGCATGGGAGCCGAAAACCGATGCCTCCAATGTCTCGCATCTTATCCATCATCAATTTAATTAGGTCATTGGTGGGTTGTGATGATTGGATGCCTCTTATAGCGTGAGGAGGTTGGTTTTGGGCATATAATAGGGGTGGCATTCTAGTGTATGGGGCTGCCATGTAAGGTGGTGGAGAAGAAGGAAATGAAATAGGGGTACGTACCTGGAATGAATAATAGATGAAACAAGTGGTTGTTGGTAGTATGTATATGGGGGTGGAAGGGTCGTGGTAACCCTAGTGGCAATAGGGGCTAATGATTGTGGAATGGAAAGAACCATGTTCTGAAATGGGGTAGGGGTCACCGATACTGGAGGTGGGAATGTAGCTATAGGTATGTGTGAGACATTAGGGGTGGATGAGGTTGTGTTTGGGGTAGTCGTCGAGGGTATGGTGGATGTAATGGGTGCTACAGAGAGGTAAAATGAACATGGCAGTCATAAGCGGGTATAGGACCTAACTATGAAACGACTAGGGGTAAAGTGGATGTGGGCAGCACAGAACCAGATGGGGCCGATGTGGAAGTGGGTGTGAGAGTCGGGGGATAGATACGGGCATGTCATATATCAACTGACCCAAGGCATCTCGAGTGGATGAGTGGGAGAGGTAAAACTGCAAGGCGGCAGGGTTTTGGTCAAGGAGTCATGTGAACTCCTCATCTCCTGAGTAGTGATAGTAGTAGGCTGGATGGGATCCATGGTTGGTGATAAAATAGAAGGTGGTGAAGGACTAGGTGGGAGTGGTTGGCAACTGGCGTGGAACACGAGGGTGTTCACTTGTCTTTGGGTCAGTACCATGTGAACCAATATTGATCGTAGGGCTTACTTCTCTATAAATGATACAGAACAACAATAACAGTGAATCTGGTGATAAAAATGGATGAAGTAACAAATGGTGGGTGGAATGTGAAATAGGCTAACCGATGCTGGTTAGGGAAAATTGACGTCGGTTAGGGGTAACCACTACTTGTCACTGTAGAAAATGGATAGTGAGTAAACAATGAGGCAGAAGGAAAATCTAAGTATGCCAAATCTGGGATGTGTAAAATGTCAATGGGAAAAATGACAATGACAGAGACTGTGGAAAGTGGAAGAAAGTGAAGTGAAAATGTCCTTTTGAGTAGGTTAGCAAAAGGACTTGGAACCGACGTCGGTTGGGTTTAACCGATGGCGGTCAGAGGTAACCGATGACGATTACTGTGAAATTGAAATAGTGATGAAAAAAGTGGTTGTGAATTAAAATTTGATGTGGAATCAAACCTAGAATTCTGGGAATGATGGTGATATGGCCCAGCACACTCAGGTGAAGCCGGAATACACCAGCTATGATGAGGAGCGTGCAAGGATGAACAAAAAAAAGTGATGAACGTGATCTTTCACCTCAAAACGCAAACCAAGCAAAAACACTAAGAAAATGTGATCCTAAGAGTGCCCTTTTCTATTATGTTTGTTTAGCTTATGCTATTTAGGGACTGACACATGAATTGTGAAATAGAGTTTTTGGTGAGGATGGCTTCCTACAAAGAAGGAGATCTAAAGGGTGAGGTTTCAGGTATGTTATGGTGGGGGTGGGCTTCACTCTAAAGTATGACTCGACAGAGCAATGAGCTGGGTGCCCACTGTGTCATGATCATGTGATCACCTAAGTAAGATGTTGTTTAAGAATGTATGTATTTGAATTTTTGTGTGGTTTGGTAAGACTCAGAGAAAGAGAAAAGGATAGAAGTGCTTTTCTACAATTCGTTTGTCAACCATCAGCTGGTCATGACCTCCAACATATAGGTTGCCCTCATTTAATGTGAGCTAATGTAGAAAATCAGAATGAAATGCGATTGATTTTAAACCCAAATCGAAAATATGAAATTGGATGACACAATAAGATGAAGAGGAAGAGGGATGCTCTTTCACTAAAATGTAGAAAACATGAAGAAATGATTCTTTTTAAATACACCAAAAGAAAAGTTTCCTTTAGAGAAAATAGAAAGAAGGAGTGGATTACCAGGGAAGAAAATTAGTGTGTACACTTTTAGAAGGAAAAAACACACAATTTTTTCCTAGGAATGAATGAAATGCAAGGAACCCCAGATGGGTCCCACCGGGCATGCCAAAATGTTTCACCTTTTTCTTAGATTGTTTCTTTGAATTGTTGACGAAACAGATAGGGTAATGGGCGTAGGAGGAATACCTGTTCAAATGTCGATTGATGGGTTGTTGCACGCGTATGACTTCGAATCCATAGCTGACCATGAGAGCTTCCTTTTGGCTAGGAGGAACTACTTGTAATGAAAGCAAGACCACCAAAAATAATTAAACAATATGGGCAGTGAACTGCCTAGCGTGAGCTAGATCCGGGAAGTATGGTACTTCCTAGATGGCTGTCAGTCCACTATTTTAAACAAATTAATGTTGTAAACAAAGTAAATCCTATTGTTATTTTAAAATGATTTAGGTATCTCACTTAAAAACACAATAAGAAAATAGATCTAATCTAACAAGCTAAGCTAGAATAGAATCCACAGTCAAATGGTTGGTTTTGGGTTCTGTAGGTCTGATAAAGGTCTCGGGTAGGTCACAAGTGAGTGAGGGTGAGGTAAAATTAGGTGGGTAGGTCTCTGTTTAAGGCTGTGTGGGAAAACACAGAGACCGATGTCGGTCAGGGGTGACCGACCGTGGTTAGGTATAACCGGTGCCGGTTACTGTGAGATCTGGAAATGTCACGAATGGGGTTTTGGTCTCCTTTGTGATTGCACAAAAGGATTTGGTTGGTCGGGATGAGGTATTGGGTGACTGGAATAGGTTTTGTGAGGTTTTAATGGGTTTATGGAGGTGAAAATGTTGGAGAAGGTCAATAGGGAGCAAGATAAACAATGGGTGATAAAATAATGATGAAATGAAATAACCAAGAAAGTATGATGTTGTACTTACTTGGATTTCATTCCTGAAAGTCTATGTGTGAAGGATGGAGGTACTATGATGGGTTTGAAGGTCGCAAGTGATCACCAACGAAGAAAAGCTTTTGCATGGGCTGCATGAATACTCCTCTTTTTCTTGATAGATCGAATGTGGTTGGGAAGGTCATGCAGGAGAAGATCCTCAATCTCCTTCCTTGGATGTCAGTTCTTGCTGGAATTGGCTCTCTGAAGATGCGTTATCTCTCTGAGATTTCGTTCTTGCTCATCAACTCTTTCTCCCAATGTTTTCCAACTTGCTTCCAACCTCCAACCTTGAGAATAAGGTTGTTTTGGGGTTAAAAGGGGTAACTGGCAAGGGTCCGTTTAACCGCGACGATGATTAGGGGTAAACTGCGACGTCGGTCAAGGTGGGATTTCTAGGTTTACTAAACTTAGGGAGATCCTCTTGATTTCCTCAGATCTTGTGTCATTATCCCGCGGATTAGACTGGGAGCTTCTTGTGAGCATGCGGGAATGTGGTTAGAGGGAGTGTAGGCATTGATTTTTAGGGTTTGGGTAAGTCTTAGTTAGTTATGGTAACTTCAAGAATAGGTCTTAGGTTGAGTTAGCTTGGTGAGGTGTCTAAGTGAAGTGTTTGTGTAGATATTATTTAAATAATATATTTAAATAATAAATATAGTGAGGATAAAGCATTAATTTAATTTAATTAATTAAATTAACATGGTGTGACCTAATTTTGAATAAGGGGAGTACCTACATTTTAGTCTACACACAATTCTATATTCTATCTCTTTTCACCAACTTTACTTCATTTCTTGAAGGTACACGTATTTTTAATATAGGAATTCAAGCCATCCAAATAAATCTTCAAACATATCCAAACATTACCTGTTAATACTCCTAAAATTATAGGATGTTACAAAAATAAGTCCCAATGGACCCATGCAAGGTGAGTTAGTATGCCCACTTAAAAACCACACACTACAATCCTTTATTTTCATCAAATTGGTAGACCATCATGGGTTCAATATACCTCCATATTTATTATAATTTTGAGGATTATAAAACCTCAAGATGTTTCTTGGATCTTTACGGTGTAGCTCTCCACGAAATGACTTAGAATTTCCCATAATACTCGAAAACAAAAAAATCTACTCTAACGTTTTTGGTTGGTACAAAAAAATTGTTGACATAGATCCTCCCGCATCACCTCTTAGCATCATGATTCTCATGGCATAAATACTCATGAGGATGTGACCTTAAAATATGACTATAAAATATGTTCCTACGAGTGTGACTACCCTCTAAGGTGTTTGTGATAAGTTTTATACTCATCTATGTGGTGCGTATAATAGCGATGCTAGTAAAAATATAACTTTCCTCTCTTAAAAGGATGTCCCATGGGGATGTTTATGATATAGATAACCTTTGTAAGTAGTGATATGGAAAGGATGAATGATAAATTAGTTTTTAAGTTACTAATGATGTTTTCTATATGATCAACACTCTACTCCACTCCATTATGTGTGGAAGTCTTTGTGAAACCCACAATAGAAATGCCTTGGAAACTTTGGGCATACTCTCCATCTTTATTCCTTGAGAGTGTGAATTACAAATCTAATCAATCAACATGTATTTGATATTCATGCAAGTTTAATAGAATGACCATGGAAATTGTGCTTTGACACATCCAAAAAATATGGGTAATTTAATGCTTAGCCATATTCATAGTTGAGAACAGTGAGATCAATGCTTTGAATGATTTAACTACAATACCACTAGGTTGAGAAGTATCTTTGTTAGACCTCTTTTTAATAGATACTCACATGCATACTTGTTCAATTTACTTCTTACGAGATATATGTATTAATTTATGAGGAAATTAGTAAACAATACTTTAAAGAAATTCAATATTTTTATTCCTAGATGTGACATTCGTTGAACCCAAAACAAGTTTTGAATGGACTATGCCAATAAGCTCTTTTGTAGGCATGTTGGATGTAAATAAGGTTATCATCTAAAATGTGAATATGCACACAATTTTACATATGTAGAAGATGAACTTGCATTAGAATGATAATGTTTGTTTTTCCATATGTCAAAGGATGAAATGTCATCCATCAATCAAATTTTGTATTCTTGATTCTTAATAAATAAAAAATAAAAAAAAGTAATGGCTATATAAACAATATTTTGGGAGCCCAAAAAGGACCCATATACAGTTAAGAATTCATGAGTAGTACAAACTATGCCAAAAAAATTTCACAATGAATCTGTGAAGGAAATATTTGAAAATATAAATACTACAACAAACAACATATTTTTGTGCTTTCATATATGTAGTCTAATCATGTAATCCATACTAAAGGATTCACATGAGCTAGATGGGACTTGTAGAGGGGCATAGTGTATTAGATTCATGTTTATAGGATTGGTGATGAAACAAGGTATACGAGTATTTATATGGTGGTCCGCATATATATTCTTATCTTATCAATATTAGTGTAACTTCAATGTGGCTAGAGTCTTTGAAACATCAAAGTTTTTAATGTCTTAGTATGGCATGCCTCCCAAATGAACCTTCAACAAGGAATACCAATATGTTCATAGAGATGGAAAATCTTGTTTATAATTTTACACTTAAATATACCTCCCAAAATGGTTCACGATGCACAAGGGGTGGAATAGGTTCCTATAAACTATTTATTAGTTAAGTAGAGGGATACCAAATCTAAAAATTATGGACATTAATGTCCAACACTATGATGATCTTGTGTCTTTAGGTGGTCGACTAAGGTAATTTGATTCCTTGTCATCCTTTATCTTCTTATGCTTGATCATGAGATGGAACTATTGAAGGATATCCATCCACTTCATGCATTACAAATTATCTAACATTCTTTTTATTTGTAGAAAAAGAAATGTCTTATGATCATAATGAATATCTATCTCCTTTCTTAAGATATAATGACACCATTTCTAGACTTCTTGTACATTTACATACAACTCTTTTAGAGGTGGATTGCTTTTACACCATGTAGTTGTACATTTATGATTGGTATGTGAATAGATGTCCACGTTAGATGGGTAATGCATAGTAGTTGGATGCACTAGTGTGAAGTTAAAAGGAGTGGGAAATTTTAGGAAATTTGTGAGAATATGTGTTGTATTGAGGTGTTATTTGAGAACATTGACTCAACACATTGTTAAAAATGAGTCCAATAAATATTGGATTCTATGCACTTTATTTGGATGAGAAACAAGATATGTGTGATAAATCAAGGAAAAACCCCATATGGTAGAAATTTTCAAGCCAAATAAAAGCTATGAAATTCCATTACATTGCATAGACTAGGCCAATATTTCATTAATTTCATGTTTTATAGATCAACATATTTCCAAGTGGTCAATAATATACCCTAGATATTAAATCAACACTATCCCAAATGTGCATTTAGCTAAGTGTTATTGTGACCTATATTTGTGAAAAGTGTCTAAGATGTGCTCAACATGATCCTCCCAAGTCTTGTTAAAGATAAGAATGCCATCCAAGTAGATGATTATGAAGGATTATAATAAGGGATGAAGTAGATAATATATCAATATGGATGACATATTAGTGAAGCCAAAATGCATAACCAACCGTTTATAAAATATTTAAATTCAATTTCAATTTGAGATAGATTAATATTTCATAGTAAATACACAACAATCTCACATTATTATTCAATACCAACCAATTGAACATGATACACACCTATGGGATTTTTATCTCCCATATTCGGGGAGATTGTATAAGCAACTACACCTCCCACAAATCTCTCATATTCTCCTAATTACACAATTTGGTTCAACATCTAACAACTAACTTACATATTATTAATATGATTTGTTAAATAATAACAAATCATTTACATAAAAAAATGAGTTGTTTCTAATAACTCACTAATATTAATATCATTCTCACACTACTTAACTATCCACATGATTTCATACCTCATATAATAATATTCACTCATTAATGTGAGCACTAAACATGATAATTTCTAACATTATCTCCTTTCGTGTGAACATGGGGAAAGGAGAAACCGAAAACAAAATCTTAGGCCAATGTATACTTTTAGTTTTGCATACTACTCCCCTAGATTTCACTTGCCCTCATATACAACATTTTTTTACAATTTTACACCTTCCACACCATTTCAAAATACAAGGCATATAACTATGTCCCACTTTTTTGTAGTTTTTGTCTTCGGCGACAAAATATGTCCTAAAAAAAAAACATGACCAAATAAATATTAAATGACCAAACATTTATTTTAAAGAGATTATAAATACCAAGGTGCAATGCATCCATAATTTACCTGATTTTTTAGATTTTTATAGTATTTTAAAATATTTATTTACTAGTTAGAATTTAAAATATTTTTGGCCACCAAGTGGGACACACTTATATGCTTTGAATAAATAATGCTCATTGAACACGAAATATATTCAAAACTTGAAAATTAATTATTTGAAATGTCGAGCTCTAACCCGAGATCCTATTTATTCGGATATGTTGGATACGTGGAAAATGACATGTAGGTGCTTCATGTATATTTCTAGACAAGGTCATGAAAATGGTGATGAGAGGTGTAGTGGATCCTCTAGAGTTTTATGGATGATTCTCTGGTCTAGTCCAGAAATCCCTAGCCTGATTGGCTACTACGTTTAATACGGAGAATTGTGTAATGATGTCTAGCGGAAGTGGTGAGGATCTAAATATTAGTGTGTATAAACCAACATCAATGTCTGATTGATTAGTAGGCCCATTGGGTTGTGGGACCTGTGGATCACAACCGTAAGTTTGTGGTTGTGGCGGACCTCCTATGGTCATATGAGGAGTCAATCTCTTCTTCCGACTATCCAATAGTCATAAGCTTTTTCAACCTTCTATGTTTAGAACTAGAAGTTGTATGATTTTCTCAGAATACCTTACGGGTGTTCTGGAAACTTGAATACGTAAGCCAATATCTATGTCGATGAGGAGGTCTCCTGTGTTGGGTTGTGGAACTAAAGGATCACAACCAAATATTTGTTCTCTTTTGAGTTCTTGTAGTCATGTGGATATCCTATCAAGGTAGTCTATAGTTGGGTTGATTTGACCAGAATGTGTATGCCTTGTCATCTTCAATATTCAACTCTCTCAATTGTTCACTAATTGCTTGTAGGTTTATTGTCGTTCAAAAACCTGAATCCTAAGGTCTTGATCTATATCAGCTAGTGTTGTGGGGAGATTTGGTTGAGGTACCACCGGTTCAAAATGTAATCTCTAGGCTCTCTAGGTCCCATGATTGTCATACAAAGATGATTCAATTTTAACTGAAATGAATAAACTAATTATGAAAGATATATCTACACTATGCATATATTCTTTTATTTTTGTATTTTCGATGAAGTATTTTAACGAAATTAAAAGAGCAACTATTCTAATATATTCAAAAAATGGACAATTAATCTAATAACATAATCAAAACAAGCAAGGTAGCTTGGTATAGCTATTTTCCTGTGCAGTTGTGAGTTTATCCTAAATATTTAAATAACTAACTAGTTTAATCGAAAGACTTCTGATCCTACCTCAGAAGTGAAGAATGAATCATAGTTTCTCAGAAACTATCATTCCCCATAGCTTCCTTGGCAATATCGAAAGTGAGCTTTAACTAAAATGAAATAATTTACTACTCTATTTGATATATTGTAACTAGAACTTTGATAGCTCAAACCTGGAGTTTACATAATAGTGGTAAATCCAGTTGTGTGTGACTTTGTCCCCTCAGTGTGATCTCCTCATTCCTTCATGTTCTCGTGAATCCAGAAAAGTGTGTATATGATAGCGTCGCAGTAAAAGAAGATACTCAAACAATGGCAGCTTTGGATATAAACCGAATACAATGCAAGTAAGAGAGGGATAGTGCAAGTGAACAGAGCTTGACTATGTAATTCCTAGCAGGATTTATTGTGGGAATACAACACAAATACACCGAGAATTATGGAAACTATCTCTTGTGACAAAACAAAACTGTAAACTCTAAATGGATTCTAATCTAAAAATGAAACTATCTTATGCTAAACTGATTGTATGGGACAACAATGAAGTAAGATGAAAGCAAGAAGATCAAATGATCTCTAATACAGAAATGAGAGACTGATAACTCATGCAAAATATGAAACTATTGAAACTTATGCAAGAACTTCAAACAAACTGAATAATCAAACACAGAAGGAGAGGGGCCATTTGTTTGAAAACAAGTTGGCTATTTATAGCATTTGGATTTACTAGAGGGTAACTTGGAATTGATCTCTTTTACTATAAACAAAGGGAAAACACTATTTACTAGGTGGCCAAAACATAAATGCAAGCCAAAGTGGTTGAAGAATGTGGGTGAAAGTTGAATTTTTACGTTTGACGCGATCATCGAAAATGTTCTAGAAATGCGCACATAGGACCGCCACCACCCTGTAGGGTGGCGGTTACAGGACCACCGCCCTATCCTGGGCGGCGGTCATGGGACCGCCACCTAGGCAGGGGTGGCAGGTCTGTCACTTAAGACCAAAATGCAAAGAAAAAGGGGGCAGAGGATAAAAAAAGCACACGGAGCTTGGATAAAGCATTTGGGATGCAAACATATACTTGGTGAGCTTTTCTAGATTCCAACACCTTGCGAAGAGACCTGAATCATCATTGGGGTTTCCAGTAACCTCTTTTCTGGTAGATAATACCCTACATTTTTGGGTACGTACATATTGCCCCCTCGGAGAAGCATTTTAGCCATGAAGAGGCATAAAATGGTGGGTCCAGTATGGCGGTCCCAAAATGGGGAGTTAGAAGTTATACCTGACACATGCCCGTGTGTCGAAATGTCACCATCCAAATTCCTACTACTACGTAAAATGAAAAGAGGACTCAAGTGCAGATAGATAAAATAAATCAAAAATAAAACTAAATTAATATGAAATGAGGACTTACCATTTGCACGGGGATTAGAACTTACCTCCGTCGATGCTCCAACTCTACGTGTAAAACATTCAAAACCAAATTAGAATACTATATATATTTAAAACGAGCTCATTTTACTATTCATTTATGCATGTGTCGATTTGGTGGTTTTTGAGCTCTGGGACCCACGGTGACCATTTTTGATGAGAGTACAGTCAAAATGTTCATTGTGAGATCGTGATCATGCCTCCGAGAGGACATCGACCCATGAAGTCTCAGGTTAGTTCTTCTCATTTTATCATTTTTAAATCCAAAATATAGAAATGTAGAAATCTTTGTCTTGGGGGGATTATTTTTGAAAATGTTAGTCTTAAATGAGTCTTTAGGGGGCGCCCATAGGGTAGGTCTTCATTTCATCCAAAATGATGTATTTTTGCATTTTTAAGTGTTTTAGGGCTTAAGGGGCATTTGTTGATTCGGGACAGGACCACCACCCTACACAGGGCGGCGGTCATGGGACCACCACCCTATGAAGGTGGCGGTTACAAGACCACCACCCCATAAGGCGGTGGTTACAGGACCACCACCATAGAAGGTGGTGGTTATGAAACCACCACTCTACACAGGGTGGTGGTTTCAAAGAATGCAAAAAGAGATGTATTACTTGATTGTTTTTGCATTTTTGGCATTTTTATATGTTCCTGATGATTTTTCCAGTTGGATTATGTTACTAACTTACTCCTTTTCTATGTTTTGGGTGGATGCAAGAAGAGGAGTACATCAGATGGAGTAGAGAGAGGGAGTGTGATTGGCTCCCTGCAGTGCTAGAGGCACTTACTCGGCGAGAGCGAGAGATACTCTACTTTGAGAGGGGGCTGGCATTTGGAGGATTGCTCAGGTCCCTCATGTTGCACCTGCTAGTCACATATTGTGTGACTTATTTTCATATTGGGATGCAGATCGGAACACTTTCTGATTTCCAGGAGTTAGGGGTGAGTGGTCCATCACCCTTGAGGATGTCTATCATATATTGGGGGTCCCGATTCTTGGGAGGCAACTGTCTCTTAAGACAACAGTGTCCAGATCTCAGATGGTTCAAGTGGGCCACATATATGGGAGATGTTGTTGTTTCCATGGGGTCAAAGAAGGGGGTGAAGGTCCATTCTATTGTTGGTTTCAGATATCCCTGTGCTCCACCAGGCTATTATGGGTATCCTTGCCTCATGGTTGATTGGGGACAAGGGAGGGGATACTCTTTTATACTAGTTGGGGCTCCTATCATTACATAGATTGAGGCACATGGCCATGTTTACACTTGGGAGAGACATCCTTGGGACCACCTATCATGATTTGTATAGGGTGGTCAGATTATAGGGGCAGTCATTGAGTCACCCTACTCTAGTCATGAGTTGGGTGTATGAGCGCATCATTCCCTATGGGAGAGGTGTACAGGTAGAGGATCCCGGGGCTGTCAGGGTAGCGAGGTGGATAGGGATGACCATACTTAGGATGCCACACCAGCCAGTGGCTTCTTTGACTATTACGACATGGAGGCCACTCCTTATCAGGCCATGGTAGGGTTATGGGGAGAGGAGGCACACACATTGATCACTTGCTATACTACTAGTCAGCTGATAGACAGGATGGGGAAGTTGGAGATCCACCCCTTTGATAGAGTACCACAGTAGTTTGGCCTCCCCTACATTGATATGTTTCCTCTAGCTGGGGCCAGTATATAGGTCTATTCGCGAGGCCAGGGGAGGTCCTAGAGGCCGAGGTTGGACTACGATCACTCCTGGAGTTCCCATTGCAGCTAGGTGGGTGGTTCATGCCCGAGGGGTAGCCAGTGCTCCTCGAGCACCTTTACTTCAGATCGGAGCCAGTCCTGCTCATAGTGGAGAGAGCGATGAGCCTATTGATGTGGACTCAGACTCTGAGGAGTTCACAGAGAGGAGACGGAGGAGGAGAGGAGGAGGGAGGCAAGAGGTGGGATGGGATGGGGGATGATGATGAGAGTGACTCTGAGTGGCATGACACTCAGGACATCTTGAGGGCCGAGAGGGTGGAGGAGAGTGCAGAAGGTGACCCTAATCTCAGAGGAGTTTCCTTCTCGGGACATTGGGGAGATGATGAGTCCGTAGCAGGACGTCACTTCTTTCCAGATTTGGGGAGGTTCCACAGTCAACGGCAGCGTCAGTGGTAGTGCAGATCCTAGAGATCCCACCTAGATGCCTGGAGATCCAGTGAGTTACTACTCTTTTCTCGATTTTTTTTTAGTTAGAATTGTTTAGTTGATATTTCCCTTTTGTTGTTTCGTTTGTTTTTGACTTTATCATGGACAACTTTCTAACTTGTTTATTTCTCCTTTTTTATTTGCAGTGACTGCTGAGGGATGGCGAGACTTGATTCACCAGGTGTGTGCAGACACTCTACTACTCCCTTTGGAGAGTACATGGGCCGAGCTTACTATGGACGTGGGAGAGCCTTCAAGTAGCCGGTAGACATACCGATGTGTTTTCCCCTGTCTGGAAGGTGGAAAAGATCATGACTTCTCTCCATGCTGAGGTAGCTAGATATAGGACCATTGAGCACTTGATGAGGAGTCATTCTCACAGTGAGACCACAACTATTGGCCATGATCGTGAGCCCTCAGTTCATTCAGAGCATCATCATAGCAGGAGTCCTAGATGCGGTCATGCACCTTCTGAGGGATCTCACAGGGATTGAGAGATCATGGTGTCTTTTGTAGTGATTTTTGGTTGATATTTATACGAGTGTTTTTGTATTTTTTCGGGCTCATTGAGCATTTTGACCATGCCTAGTGCATGATGGCATTGTATATAAAACATGATTCATATATATATATATATATATATATATATATATATTTTTTATTTTGGATCTAGATCTTCTTGTGTCTAGAATTTTTGTGATTCGTTTCCCATGTGTATACTAGATGTTTTTAGAATCTTTGCTTTTATATGTTTTTCAGAATGTATGCAATGGATGACAAATGATAACAAATAATAATGTTTTACTTTTATTTTTTTTAATGCTGATATGTGATGATGTAAACATATTGTAGTACTAAACTTTTGGCTTCTTTGGGCAAATGTTCATTGCTTCTTCTTATTTTGGAAAAATGTGATGAATGTATAATGATAAAGAGATGAACTTTCCCCACTCCTAACTCCACGCAACTAGTAAGATGCGAGGGCTCAACACCAAGAGTTGGGAAGGGCACAAATTATATGAGTTTGACTGAATGAAATGATGAGAGATAGACAAACCAGTGACAGAAACCAAACTTAGACCTACACACTTACCCTACTCAAAACTACCACCAAGCTCAGAAGGCAACTTACTTTCCAGTTTATCTAGACTTAGATCTATAAATGGCAACCTGGTTGACAAAATCTGGTTTTGAGGATTTGATCTCTTTGGAATTTGGACACTTATTTTCACTTAATATAATTTGATTTGTATTTCTAAAATACCAAGATTTGTTAATTTGTGTGAATGGACCCCCCACACCCTGCCCCATGCCACTAGTAAGAAGCATGGGTTTGTCACCAAAGGTAGGATATAGGTGAGTAAGGGCACTTCTTTCCTTTCCCAACCTCACACCACTAGTAAGAGATGTGGGCTTATCACCGAAGGTTGGTGGGGCAAAGAAGTGTGTAAAATAAAATATTCTGTTTGCTTGGTATTTTTTATTCTATTTGATTTTGACACTTCTGATCTGTGATTTTGGAATATCCTTGTTTCAAAGAGATGTAAGAGGGATAGATGTGACACCAAGAAGCTTCTAGAATAGACCATAGGTAAGAACAACTTCACCTAGTAGAAAGAAAGAGAAAAACCAAGTATGCAGGCCTTGGTATGGTTTTCGTCAATATTTGTCTGTCGATCTTGATGAAAAGATTTTGGAATTATTTGATGATATTATGAAAACTTGAAGAGATATGATTTTGAATGTTTTTGCCAATATTTTCAGAAAGTTTAATGAATTGCTTAAGAATAAGTTCCTTGACTACAATAGTTTTATGAAATGAGTGAACAAAATGAAACAACTAAGTGACTAATGTAATGTAGGTAGATATAATATACAAATGGTGACGTTGATGCCTTATGCGTAAAACCATTTAAGATGCAAGGAATTGACTGTTTCATTGAACTCCTCACCTTCTAGTGTACACAAGAGATACACACCATTTCCATAGTCTTTCATGACTCGGTATGGGCCCAACCACTTGGGCGGAATTTCCTTCCTTCACCGGTTTTCTTATCAATCCGGTTGTCTAGTCTTAGAACTAGATCTCCCTCATATATTTCTCATTCATAGACCTTTTTGTTATATTTCTGGCACATCCGGTCAGCATAGGCTCTGTGCATTGTTTTTCGGCATTCATCCTGGCCTCATCAAGGCTTTCTAGTTGAGAGAGGCATGCCTCTCTATAGGCTTCTTCTCCCAAAATCCCTTGTAATGAGATGCGGAGAGACTAGGTATTTCGACCTCAAGCGGGAGAACTACTTCTGCCCCGAATACTAATGAGAAAGGGGTTGCCCCCATCGGTGTTCTTATTGAGGTTCGATGGGCCCACAAGGCCGGGTATAATTTTAAATGCCAATCTCATTTATTCTCCTTAACTATTTTGAGGAGAATAGCTTTTAATGTTTTGTTTGTTGCTTCAGCTTGTCCATTGGCTTGAGGGTAGTAAAGAGAGGCCATATGATGGTTTATCTTGAATTTACTACATAATTCATGGACCTCATCATTCTTAAAGGATGTGCCATTATCTAAGATAATGACTTGTGGGACACCATACTCTAAAATGATTTGATTCAAAATAAACTTAGCGATTACAGAACTGGCAGTACGGTGGTGAGAGGCATGGCCTCTACCCATTTGGTAAAATATTTTGTGGCCATAATTATAAAGTTATGGCCATCCATTGATGAGGGAGAGAATTTCCCTATCAAATCTAGACCCCACATGGAGAAAGGCCATGGGGTTGCTATTGGTTGCAGAGATTGTGTTGGCATGTGAATCTCGTGGGAGAATTCTTGGCATTTGTGGCACTTACACACAAACTCTACTATCATGTTCAAGAGTGGGCCAAAATAGCCCATCCGATGTATTTTGTGAGTAGTGGCATGACCACCAAAGTGGCCTCCACATATCCCACTATGGGATTCATAAAGAATCTTTTTGGATTCTTCAGTGTCAACGCATCTTAAAAGCATTCCATCGAAGGCTTTACGATAGAGCACTTGTTCTAAGATAACATATTTAGCAGCGATAATGTGTAACCACCTTCTTTGTTGTGATGTGGCACCTTCTGGTACATATGGTCCATGATAAAATTGATGATATCAGTGTACCAAGGGCATGTAGAGATGGGGGTCTAGTTTTGACAAAGTATATGCACTCATCGGGAAAGTCCAGATTTACTAGATCACCTCCATCTAACGGATTGTCAGCTAACCAGTCTGCAATGATTTGTCCTTTAATGGATTTCTGGTTTACAAATGTTAATTCAAATTCACCCATTAAGGTTATGAAATGTCCAACCTTTTTAGATAAAGACCCTTGTGTGAGGAATGTTCGTAAATGATCTGTCTTTACAATGACCCTTGTTTCTTGATTTAACATGTAATGTCTTAAACATTTCATTGCAAAGACTATGGCAAGGCATTCTCTCTCTTCTACTGTGTATATAACGTGTTTCATAATCAAGCAACATTTGGCTAATGAAATAGACTACATTCTCATTTATCATTGTCTTCTTGAGCCAACATGCAGGCTAGCGAGACATCAATAGCCCATGAATACAGGATCAAAGGATGATCTGGTCTGGGAGGCATTAGCGTGGGAGGAGACAACAAGAAGCGTTTAACCACTTCGAAGGCCTCGTTGCATTCTTCTATCCAATCAATGCTATAATATTTCTTTAATAGATTGTTGATTGGATGAATAGAAAAACTTAAATCCGGGATGAACCTTTGATTGCACCTAGTTTCCCAAGAAATGATCTGATACCAGACTCATCTGATGGTGGAATCATTTCAAGAACAACCCAGATTTTGGCTGATCAACATCAATCCCTCATGAGGATATAATGTAACCTAGAAGCTTGCCTCCTGTCACACCAAATACACATTTCTCTGGGTTCAATGTGACACCATATTCAATCAATCATGAGAGAATGATACGGAGTACCTCTGGGTGATCACAACACTTCTTGGCCTTGGCCAACAAGTCATCCACGTAGGATTCCACAATTTTATGAATAAGGTCATGGAATATGTATGTCATTGCCCACTGGTATGTAGTAGCATCATTTCTTAAGACCGAATGACATGACAACGTAACAATAAGTTCCCCAAGGAGTTATAAATGTGGTCTTGGCTTGATCTGTTCAAGATATTTTAATCTGATTATACCCTGAGAACCCATCCATGAGGGACAATAGTTCAAATCCAGTTGTTGCATCAACAATGACGTCAATGGATGGTAATGGGAAGTCATCTTTGGGATAAGCTTTGTTAATATCCCAAAAGTCTATGCAAATGCATATCTTCCCATTCTTTTTTAGAACAGGATGATATTAGATACCCATTGTGAATAGTCAACTGGTTTGATGAATCCCACTTGGAGAAGTTTCATTACTTCTTCTTTCACCATGAGAGCCACTTTTGGCTTCATTGGTCTTGACTTTTGTTTAATTGGCTTTGCATCTGGTTTGGTGACAAGATTATGTACCGCGATATGTGGTGCAATTCTGTCATTTCTTTGTAGTTAAACGTGAAAAGCCTTTTGATGTTCTTTGAGGATTTGGGTGTGTATTTCTATCTCCTCTGGAGTTAACGAGGATCCTAATTTTAAAATTTTGGTTCTTCCTCCATTCCAATGTTTATGTCAATTGTTTCTTCGATTAAGGAAGCATTTCCTTCTTCAAATTCAGGTGGGGCTGGAGGTAGTTCCAAACTTTCTCCATTCTCTACCTCGTAGATATCGAGATCCTTTTGCGGAGGAGACTCTATCATGGGATTTCCAAAATAGGAAGAGGAATGTGGTATTAGGGAAAGATCCACTATGTGATGAGCGAGATGTAGCTCCGCATAGGCATTTAGATATTCGAGAGTGACTCTATCACTTGTCAAAGTGATCCAGGATAGAAAACTCATTCTCAACTTCTATATGAGTCAGGAGTGGGTTTGTTGGTATTTTACGCACCAATGGTTCAGTACAAAGTGATACCATGAAACTTGTGTTTTCCAACTCACTGTTTGGAGTAAAATGGGAAGCTGAGGTTGCTATTGAATCTATGAGAAGGTTCTCTCTCGTGGGATTGCTTCAATTGATATGAAGTTGAATCCTTTGCTTAGATCTAATACCACCATTTTTGTAGAGTTGTAAATGTTCAGCTCTAGTCTCATATACCTCAGAGACTTGGTTTGCAACTAGTTGTGAGTCTCCTAGCACTCTAATGTTATCGACACCCATTCTTTTGGCTATGATGAGGCCAAGGAGGAGGGCTTCATACTCAGCCCCATTGTTTGTACATTCAAAGTTTAATTTAAAGGCAAAAGGTAGGATCTTTCCCTCGGGAGAAGTAAAGATCACACCTACCCCAACTCCAAAGTGACATCTAGCTCCATCAAAGTGGAGAGTCCAATATTTTCTTGGAAAAATGGATGTTGGGATATTCATCATGTCTGTTTCTTCTACCTCGGTTACTTCTACCATACAAACTTCATCTGATGGAAGGGAACCAATTCCTAGGGTATATCCCATACCCATAGAATCAAATGGTAGGAGAATGGGTAGATATTTCTCTAGTAATTCAACAATTTTTTTGGTAGTCCCTAATGATACCATTTCTATGATGTTAGTCTCATTTTTGAGTGTTGGAATGCCCTCGACTAGATTTGTAATTTCTAATTGTGTTGTAGGTATCAACTTCTCTTCTAGTTTTGAATTAATTGGTTTGTTAAGTTGATTTGTTGGGAGTTCAAACTCGGAGTGAATGCCTGGTCTTTTCTTCAAGTCAGCTAGGTGTATATCGAAGGGTTTTGGGTCACCTTGTGCCACAAATATTTTCCCTAAGTGCAAAAATCTTATTTCTTGGAATAACGTGGAAGGGATTGCCTTCATGCGGTGTATCCATGGTCGACCGAGGATCATATTATAGTTGGTTTCCCATCTATAATATAAAATTTGGTGAGGACCGTCTTGGGTCCTAAGGTGACTGGTAAAACTATGGTTCCAATTGAAGTGGCCTTGAGGCTATCATAACCTCTTAGCGTATTTCGTGTTGTGGAACAATTTGTTTCTCCATATCCTAGCTTTTGAAGAAAAGTGAAGGGGACTATGTTAACTACTGCCCCATCATCAATCATTGCACATTTAACATAATTATTGTAAACCCATACTTGTAAATGCAAGGTTGGGTCACCTCTACATGCGTAATTTCAGCATCTGTTGGCATTTTTCTTATATCAAATATAAACTCAGTATCCCTATCTGGCTGCCCTGGAGGGTAGACATCAAAGTCTACATGGTTTACTTGTGTTTCTAGAGGAGGAGTGATGTTAATTAAATGACCAAGGCCTAATGCTTCTAAGAGAGCAGCCCTATGGGTGGGAGAGTTCTTCAACAAATCCAAGAAGGAAATATGAGAGAAGGTCTTTGTTAAGTCATTAATTAAATCATAAGCACTATGGGTTTTACCAATGTTTGTTGAATGTTGTCTGTTCTAATGGATAACTTGGAACTGGTTGAGAAGAATAATCCCATGTTCTTGTTATGGTTTCTATGGGTAGCTCGGTGTCTAACTCTACCAGGCCAACTATCTTGGTTTGCGGTCGAGTTCCTAATTGGGGTGCGACCGGTGGATTTAATGAAGTTGAGGCTTCATGATCATTATTTCCTCATCATAACACCCTTGTTCATTCCACTTGGATCTAACCTATTATTGTTAGAATGATTTGGGAGCGATCGTTAAAGATCTTGAGGGGTGCATTTTGAGGGGAGACTACCCCTGTGTAAGTGTTTGGCATGGGTATTACAAAATTTGCTAAGAACATATCTATAAAGAGTTGTCTTTGGTCTTCTTGGAAAATGCTTGCATGAATTTATTGTAGTCACAACAAGTCCTAGTATCATGGCCTTGAATCTTGTGGAAACCACAATACAAATTGGGATTATAGTTTTGAGGTTGTTGATTTGAAACTTGCTGTGGTCCAAAATTCTGATAAGGTTGTTGGTTGTTAGAGTTAAAATTTTGAGGTTGTTGCCTTTGGTTTTGACTCTGATATCCAGTTGGGTTTCGATTTGGACCTTGTGTTTGGATTTTCCATTGTTGTTGTTGTTGTTGTTGTTGTTGTTGTGTTGTGGTGGATGATTAAAATCCACCGCATTGATTGTTGGAGTAAAGTTGTTATTTCATTGATTGTTAATGGGTGGTGAAATGTTTACAATGTTTTCTCTTTTAACTTGGTCTGTTACTCCATCTGTTGTAACCCACGTAGTTTTTGTTAAGGATTTTGGGTCCTTGATTGGTATTCCCGGCATTAGGATAGGTCGTAGTGTTTTGATTGGGAGTGATTAATTTCCCATTTGTTCCATATGTCTTACGACCACTATCTATTGCTTGCTTGATCTATTCGGAGAGCACTCTCGAGTACTTCATCATAAGTTCTTAGTGGGAACTTCTAGACTTCTTCCTTTATCTCTCTATTGAGGGAATGAAGGAATAAATCACATAGTTCCATCTGATCCATGTTTGGAGCACTTGTTGATGAGTAGAGAACCGTATGCCATCTTTGAATAAAATGAGCAGTGGATTCATTATGCTCTTGTTTAATATGCAAGAATTCCTTGATTCTGTTCTCAATAATTTGTTCATATCAAAAGCTTTGATAAACTCTGACATGAGTTGTTTAAATGAGTGTATCGAGGCTTCAGGTATTCTAGTAATACCAATCAAGGGCAATACCCTCTAAGGTTTTAGGGAATATCTTGGCAACAACCCCATCCCAAGGGAGTAGTTCTCGAATGGCCATGGCATAGGCCTTGATATGCGCATTTGGATCTCCCTCCCCTTTGTATTTGGGTAAATCGGAAGAGGTCTTGGAAGCATGACACTTCGTATGGTGAAGTCTAGGGGCTCTTTTAAATATTCTGAGTAAGTCCCTACCGCATAGGCTTCGACCATTGATGGTGCCTGCTGAGGGGGTGGGGGTGGCATGGGTTGTTGATATGGCATAGCATATGTATTTGCAGGGGCATAAGGAAATCCCTGGTTGAGTGAACATCCCGGGAGAAGAGAACATGTCTCCCTATGGTGATTTTGAATAAATGTTTAAGTAGGGAGGAGCATTGCTCTGGTATGGGTTGTTTGGTGCTAAGCGGGAGGTATCATATTTTCAACTGGAGTGGCATTTGAAAATGTGGTTCTAGTTGGTGTTTGTTGTGATAGTTATATGAATGTTGAGGAGGCATGCCTAACGTGCCTGTTCCTGTAAGGAGGTCAACTTGGCTGGGATGATGTGGAGGGTTGGGGATTCTTGCTTTCCCAAATATGAATTTTGATTTTCTTGAGCAAGTTCCAATCCTCTAACTTTCTCAACTAAGGCTGAGATGACCTCGATTGGTGAAGACACAATGTTTTTCCTTAATGGTGTTTGTTGTACACCTTGAGGTTGTAAAGGGGTATGATACCCTGCTATGAATTGATCATTACCCTACCAAGCTTCACCGAGAGTATTTCCCATAGGTGGAGGAATGGGGGTGTTTTCTTGGAGTAGGGTATCGGGTTGTGTTTGCAAACTTCCTATAGGTGGGTACATGTTTTGGAAGCATTGTTCACTTCTAGCATAGCACTAAATACTCCTCATCCAAAAATGGGAGTGGATCTGATTGTCTACTGATTTGTGGTCTAAACAAAACCCGAGGAGATGAAGTGGATTCTCTCAAGAAACATCATATTGTTAGAGCCTGAGGGCTCTAGTTGTTGTGTTTGTGTAAGCTGATCCAACTCCTCAATTTGGAATGAAGAACTAGAGCTAGTTCTTTGAGGAGGAGTTTGTGATGACAAGTAATTACTTGAATAGTTGTCAGCCCATGCAGAAAGTGAGGGTGACGGTTGTCTATTTTTTTGACCATAATTTGCTTCGAGACCTGAGAGAGGTCTGACCATATGTGTCATATCCCGACATATTCGGGGGTATATGAATACCCAGAATAATGGGAAAGAGAGAAGGTGGATGAAAGAAATGAAAATAAAAGGAGAACAGTTGTTTGTTTCACGTCGGGTTCACCAATTTTGTATGATAGAAAAGTGACATGAATCAATTGGAAGCATGAGAATCTCTACAAGAGAATCTACTCTTCTTCGTACCCGACCTCCCGAGGTCATGCCGAGACAACCGATGAGAATGGAATATATGTGGATATAGAAAAAACTAGTTGGGCAATCTTATATCCTCAACACACAATAATGGAATCTATGAATCTAAGGCAAAGAAGGCCTCCTAACCTAAATTGGTGTAATGGATCATTCGGATATAATAGCTTCTCGGAGGCTCCAATCAATGTCGAGCTCTACCGAGATCCTATTTATTGGTTGTTGGATACGTGGAAAATGACCTGTAGGTGCTTCGTGTATATTTCTAGACAAGGTCATGGAAAATGGTGATGAGAGGTGTAGTGGATCCTCCGAGTTTTATGGATGATTCTCTGGTCTAGTCCAAAAATCCCTAGCCTGATTGGCTGCTACGTTTAATACGGAGAATTGTGTAATGATGTCTGGTGGAAGTGGTGAGGATCTGAATATTAGTGTGCATAAACCAACATCAATGTCTGATTGATCGGTAGGCCCATTGGGTTGTGGGACCTGTGGATCACAACCGTAAGTTCATGGTTGTGGCGGACCTCCTATGGTCATATGAGGAGTCAATCTCTTCTTCCGACTATCCAATAGTCATAAGCTTTTTCAGCTTCTATGTTTAGAACTAGAAGTTGTATGATTTTCTCATAATACCTTACGGGTGTTCTAGAAACTTGAATACGTAAGCCAATATCTATGTCGATGAGGAGGTCTCCTGCGTTGGGTTGTGGAACTAAAGGATCACAACCAAATATTTGTTCTCTTTCAAGTTCTTGTATGGTCATGTGGATATCCTATCAAGGCAGTCTATAGTTGGGTTGATTTGACCAGAATGTGTATGCCTTTTCATCTTCAATATTCAACTCTCTCAATTGTTCACTAATTGCTTGTAGGTTTATTGTCATTCAAAAACCTGAATCCTAAGGTCTTGATCTATATCAGCTAGTGTTGTGGAGAGATTTGGTTGAGGTACCACCGGTTCGAAAACATAATCTCTGGGCTCTCTAGGTCCCGTGATTGTCATACAAAGATGATTCAATTTTAACTGAAATGAATAAACTAATTATGAAAGATATATCTACACTATGCATATATTCTTTTATTTTTGTATTTTTGATGAAGTATTTTAATGAAATTAAAAGAGCAACTATTCTAATATATTCAGAAAATGGACAATTAATCTAATAACATAATCAAAACAAGCAAGGTAGCCTGGTATAGCTATTTTCCTGTGCAGTTGTGAATTTATCCTAAATATTTAAATAACTAACTAATTTAATCGAAAGACTTCCATCCTACCTCAGAAGTGAAGAATGAATCATAGTTTCTCAGAAACTATCATTCCCCACAACTTCCCTGGCAATATCGAAAGTGAGCTTTAACTGAAATGAAATAATTTACTACTCTATTTGATATATTGTAACTAGAACTTTGATAGCTCAAACCTGAGTTTACAGAATAATGGTAAATCTAGTTGTGTGTGACTTTTCCCCTCAGTGTGATCTCCTCATTCCTTCGTGTTCTCGTGAATCCAGAAAAGTGTGTATATGATAGTGTCAACAGAAGAAGATACTCGAACAATGGCAGCTTTGGATATAAACCAAATACAATGCAAGTAAGAGAGGGATAGTGCAAGTGAACAGAGCTTGACTATGTAATTCCTAGCAGGATTTATTATGGGGAATACAACACAAATACACCGAGAATTCTGGAAACTATCTCTTGTGACAAAACAAAACCTGTAACTCTAAATGGATTCTAATCTAAAAAATGAAACTATCTTATGCTAAAATTGTATGGGACAACAATGAAGTAAGATGAAAGCAAGAAGATCAAATGATCTCTAATACAGAAATGAGAGAGTGATAATTCATGCAAAATATGAAACTATTGAAACTTATGCAAGAACTTCAAACAAACTGAATAATCAAACACAGAAGGAGAGGGGCCATTTGTTTGAAAACAAGTTGGCTATTTATAGCATTTGGATTTACTAGAGGGTAACTTGAATTGATCTCTTTTACTATAAACAAAGGGAAAACACTATTTACTAGGTGGCCAAAACATAAATGCAAGCCAAAGTGGTTGAAGAATGCGGGTGAAAGTTGAATTTTTACGTTTGATGATCGTCGAATGTTTCTGGAAAACATGCACATGACCACCACCACTGTGGGGTGGTGGTTACTGGGACCGCCACCCCCTATCTTGGGCGGCGGTCATGGGACCGCCGCCCAGGCAGGTGGCGGTCCTATCACTTAAGACCAAAATATTCATATTTTCATCTATGAGGTTCTTCACTCTTTGTATGTAGTTCAACAACATATGTCTTGACTACATACAAAAAAATGTGTTTATTTTTTGAATGCCTTGTTTTTACACACATTTGTTTTTATCTCGTATAGACAAAATCTCTTTTTCAATATTTTTATATGAATATTCTCATCATGTAGGCTATAATTAGTCCAATACTAACATTCAAATTTTATAAATTATAGTTAAAACTCAATTTTCCATTCTTATATACCCCCAAAATTGGACAACTTAATATGAACGTTGGTTTTACCAAGAATACATCTATTAAAGGTAATAAGTTTTTCTACACTATTTATGTTTCTCTATTATAAAAAATAACATTCTAATTACATCCTCACGGACTATTCTTTCAATGATGATAAAAATAAATAAATTTGCACTATTTTCTTCTTTATTTTTTTAACGAAAAGCATTCACATAACTTACACAATAATTTTGGAACCTTTCTTCTCTGAATTTGAAGATGATGTTAAAATACAATTGGTGCACATTTTTCTTATCTTTCCAAGAAAAATGAGACATTAATTCGATATCATATGAGTAAAATGTCTATTTAACTTATCACTATCTCTGGATTTTTTCTAAAGTGATTATTTTAATCTATTTCTATTTTTTTACACTTACACAAGCTTTTGATTAAAAACCACTCAAATATTTACACTCCTATTTCTGCAAATTCATACAAATTAACATGATGAAATATATATTCTACATATCTTTATGTCATTGAATGTTTCTTCTACAAAAAATCCATGTACCGGCATCCAAGAGTAGAAGTGGAGATACCCCATTCCTCACTTAGAATCCCATATACTCTCTCAACAAATTCAACCAGTTCGGATACGAAAAGAAAATTAAATTCATATTTGAGGGAACTTAATATTCAATAATACATAATAATATCATGTTCTTATTCATTCTAGACAATAAAATATGATACATATATATAGAAATATCGTCTCCTATATTTAGGGATATTTTCGAACAACTACATCTCCCACAAATCTCTCATATTCTCCTAGTTACATGAGTTGGTTCAACCTATAACAACTCACTTACATATTACTAATATTATTTCTTAAATAATAACAAATAATTTACACATAACATACGTAAGTTACTTCTAATAACTCCTAATATTAATGTTATTCTCACACTACTTAACTATCCACATGCTTTCATACTTCACATAATAATATACGCTCATTGATGTCGGCACTAAACATGATAATTCCTAAAAAAATCCCTCCCTTGTAATCAATTTTTTATTCTATTTATATTAAGGGTGTATTAATATTTGGTAGTAGCCTAAATTTATCTTTATATAGATGGAGTATTTTGCACATTAGAGCTGATCCAGAGGACATCCATACATGGAGGTGGGTACCGATTATTCATTGTTGTTTTTAGGGTACGATCTATACAAATTAACCAAATCCCATATATATTAGGTTCAAGAACTATTAGGTTACTATAAGGACATGAGATAGGTGTAATCTTTCATTGATCAAGGAGTGATTTCATTTAGTTCCATACTTCATCATTCTCCCAAAAGTGATTTGTGGTAAATTGGGATATTTGAAAGATTGGATTTAAGAACAAAATATCTATGTTGCTAATGTGTTGGAAAGAATTTTGGTTCACAAACAATTTTTTAAGCTACCTAAGTAATTTTTTTATTATTTATTACTCGATGATATTTGTATGGCATGTGCTACCAGTGATTTATTCATCTCCCGCATAGGTGTCTATGGAAAACAATGAGAAAAACAATGTGTTTCACATGTGAAATGATTTTGTGACATTTCTTAGTAGATACAATGTGAATTTGGTCATCGGTGAGGAATCAAAGAGGTTAAAAACATATATGTTGGTCTAAATAGTCCATCTTTGTGGCTTTTCCAAATATGTAGCTTGGAGATCATATAAGTAAGGTCTTTCTAGAAATATGTTGTATATATCAAGAGGAACATGGTTATAATTGAAATTATCTGATCTACTAGATTGAATTCTTACTTGAAAAATTAAACTATATCTAGAAATGTATATCCCTTCTTGACTAGAGCCATCCAGTGAGTATGGGTGTAGATGCACACAAGTAGGAAGTGTAAATAATTGTGCACTAAGCATATATTGAAAGATGGTGTTATTTTGACTCCCATTATTGATGATGACATGGAGAATTTTGATTTGAACCAAAACTTTATGTGGAAGAGGAAATCTAATCCATCATAAACATCGTGGTATTAATGTCAATGCTCGGATCAGAATTATGCGGATCAGTTCTATATATTTTTGGGACCTAATGTAGATTGCATAAGAAGTGATTTTCACGCACTTCATTTAGAATCATCTTGTGTGTGTGAACTATGTAAATGACAATAATTTTCACCCATATCCTTATTTCATTTATATAATATATATTGTGTAAAGTGACTTGAATTTTTGTATAACCCTCTTAGGATAATCAATTTTGTTTGCAACATTTTGCTTATTTTACATATGTTTGATATGGTGTATTGTGTGTTGGATAACACTTTCCCACATAATTAGATGAAGATGAAAAACACTTCTTCATATTGGACTTGGTCTCAATCTTTGCGGTGTTTTTTATGCTTCAAATAAAGATTAATAAGTCAATAACTCCATCTTGGCACATAGATAAATAGAATGTACACTAATATACTTTAGCACCTTATATTTCTCCTTAAGTTCCACGAGTGTGAAATGTATTCATGGATCTTGTTTTCATATCCTTAAATCACATTCTCTTTGAATTGTTGTGATTGTTGGAACTTCATGCATTTTTCCTCATAGTGTCTCGGGGGTAGTATTCCTTATGCATAGTGATGAGAAAATCATCCCAAGTCCAAATGGGTTTGAAAGCTCTATTGCATTGTGTGTTATATGTTTCCCACCCAGATGGGATATTTAAATGGACATCTTTAACCTTGTGAGAGTGATATTCTCATCATCAATGAATTTATTTATAGATAAATAATAATCAAATTGGCAAAACCACTTATCTAATGTTTCAACATCAATCTTTCCTTCAAACAGTGGATTGTTTAAAATCACTTCGACTTTGAAAGGGGTTTGATGATAAATTTGTACAATGAGATGACAAGGAGAAAGAGGATGCAATTATTCAGTAGACATGCATCATCAAATTGAAAAACTAGATTAATTATTTTACATTGTTCTTACAGTAGTGTGTCCTTAATAAAATTTTAGATGTCTCATACTACCTTAGTTTTCTTCTAGGTATTGGCCAACTTTATCTTACTATAGTGTTACTAAAAATATATAGGTTTCATAACCAAATTCATATTCTTCTCTCATTTAGCTTGTGTACTTACAAGCATATATATATTGTGAGATAAGATTTAATACAAATAATCTACACTATGGAGCTTGAGGCCATGTGTAGGAAATAATCCTATGAAATTTGTAGTTGCAAGGATTTTTAAGATTGTGTGCGAGATATTGAATCTAATGATCCAAAACACACAATGATCTTGTGGAAGACTTATTTGTAGGAAGTTCAAACTTGTATTCATTAATGGTGAATAGGGAAAATAATGTCTTAGCAAGGTGAAAAGAACAAGATCTTATGACTAGTACGAGATTGCATCACGATCAATTTTCCTAGACTATTAGAATCTGCATAGTAATGTGAGAATTACAAGATATATAGATCATACAAGTATCCTTACCATTTGGGATGAACAATCATCAAGTTTGAAACAACCTCAAGTTGTGTTGTATGTTACGTATTTTATAAAACAATTCCATGAGGGTAGTTACAATTTTTTTATCATATGGAAAGTTGTTATGTGTCGTTTGATCTTTTGGATACATGAAAATTGGACGTCATGGTGAATGTGTGAGGAGGTTATGCTTCTAGGTCTAATAATTTTATAAGGAGATTCTCCAACATGCTACATAACTAGGAAGGTGTCACTTGGCAAGCCACACAAAACATAAGAGGCTCCAGTGGATGTGGAGAGGAAGAGCCATCGTGCAAAAGGCATGGACTAGGAAATAGTGTGTACTTGTGTAATTGGTGTAAGATGGTGAAAAAAATCTTGGCATAAGGGGGCATGCGGATGATGTTGAGAAGCACTAGAATTCTTGCACATGGTGCAAAAGTATGATATATTGCAAACAAGCATGGGAATCCCTCAAGGATTTTTCATGAGAAAATTTTGTGTATGAGGTTTTGAGAAAAGCACAAGTTGACCAATCAAGACTTGGTGTGTTTTTGCATGCTAAAAAAGGTGTGATGTGGAAAGCTACTTGGTGTACTCTAAAGTGAGATGGTTTCAAATTGAGTTTCCCATAGATTCACGCATAATTGGGGAAAGATAGTGCGGTTTTTGGAGTCCTAAAGCATACAATCATGGTTTTGCAATTAAAATTGTCATAGCTGAAAGTTGTCCAGAGCCTTATTGCTCACGATATGGGCTAAGTAAAATGGTTATGGAAAACTTTCTTCATTCCGTTGGTTTTCTCATCTTTGTTTAATTACTAGTTTTTCTAAAAGGCGTTACCTAGCCATCCACCAGGGTTCCACTCCCAGGAGATACCAAGTAATAAGGGATGAGGTTGGGATCGTGCCACAGGAAACTTTGGCGGAATGGAAACCCCTCAGTCCTCAGCTAAGCCTAAGAATTATGTGTAGCTAATCCCTGCAATTTCGGATTCAAATCATATATATATATATATAACTATTTCAATTATTACACCGAAGGCGTTCCCCCTATGGGAAAGGCCTTGGCGGACGTTTCTGAGATTGTGTAAAATTTGACAGCCGTTTTGACGTTTTGGACGTTTTCATTTTTTCGGGTTATTTTTGACAGTTGCTTTTTGCATGTAATGTTTTTTTGCGAAGATTAAATATTTCATCGTTTTTCCTAATATTAATCGACATTCGTAGGTTTTACAAAGGGAAAACATGAACCTGCAACGAAATATGAGATTGAGAATAAAAATCCAATCTTTGTTTTACAATAAATGGCAACACAGAATGGCAATGGCGGTTTCAACAATCGAAATAATTTGTTTCGCTTTGCTGCTGCTTTTGCTTTCCATGAAAGCATGCAAACAGATCAGAGGTCTTGACAGTTTTTTGGACATTTTTTCACGCGATTAAATTTGTTTTTAGTTTTGTTGCTCGATCACATTGAACTGGTGGCGTTGGAGACGACAGTAGCATTGACAACGTCTTCATGATTTGAACCCTTTTCATGGAGACCAAAGAGGGGTGGGGACAAATCCCCGTACAGACCACCCAACATCTTGATGATTTGAACCCTTTTCAAATCTTTTCTCTAGATTGTGTTGTTGCATTTATTTTTACAGTTTTCCCTGATTTTAGCGGTCGAATCCATCTATTTTTATTTTCTCTTTGCTTTGAACCGCTTAGTCAGAGGGTTGCAGGTTTCAAATTCGTATATGATGCAGGCTTTGTTCAAAACAGTTGATATTTTTTTCACCCATGATTCTTTTTATTCTTTTTATATGAGATTTTGGTGATTTTTATTGATGAAACCCCTCTTTCCTTTAACAGCCCTGATATTTTTTTCTTATTAATTCAGTCCACTCGGAATCCTTAAAAATTTCGTATAGGTTTTCAGTGTTTCTCCATATATTGTTTTTAGGGTAGAAATGGTGAATCATATGAACATGAAGGAAGCAGACTAACATTGAAGTAGAGTATTCCTATGGCGATTTCTGGCATCTTCAAAATATTTACAGTAAGTATTTTCTTGTAAAATGTGTGTTAGGGTTTTGGTTATTTTTAGGGTTTCATGTCATGGTTTGTACATCTCAAAGACAAAACTTGTAGATATTCGTCTTGCGGTGGTTCCATGGGTTCCATCTCAATTTACCACATGTGTGCAGGAGTTTTCATCATGAATTTCGACACTGGATTCTTATGCAGCGAAAAAAAGAACCAAGATAGAGTACCTGCAGTTGTGTCCCTTCCAGCAATCATGAAATTCAACAATATATCTCGTAGTTACTTGTTAGATAACTCTTATGGCTCCTTTTCACTTAAACCAATGAAGTGAGATAGTATATCTATTTTTTCTGTAAAACATTTCAAAGCGGTGAAGTGAAAAGAAACGTGGTTATAAGAAATGATGAAAAGGCTAACTTATTATTTATGCAAAGTTCTCAATAGCCATTATGGTTGATGTGAGTATTTCCTTACGTTGTTGTTTTGAGCATAAATCTCTTGCCTTCTACTTTGAATGATCTTGTAGACAAAATCATCCACAGTTTTGATGCTCTCCTTCATGATGGCCTCGACCCAATATTGAAATATCTTTTGAATTTCCAAAAAATGTCAAGATAATGCCATAAAACCATACTACTTGCAGTATCAAAAGCCCTTGTGAAAGAAGCTTCCGGCCCAGAGTTTGACTTTGATAAGTTGTTCATCTCTAACCCAAAACCGACTTTGCAAATTGAATCCATTGTTGATCTCAGGAAGAGATCCTAATTGACAATCATTCACCAAATTATATGGTTACTATCAGCTGCAAATATGAGTGACACTAATGATTTCTAAATAAATTGATTCGTAGTGATATTTCCCCTGTTATTGCTTATAGTATACATACGTTCCTAAAGAATAGAAAAGTCTACACCACAAATTTGAGAAAACTTGTGGGTGTCCGGTGTTGGTTGAATTCTGATGAAAATTGGTATATAAATTAGAAAAGACACAAAAATATTCTGACCCATACAATTACAACAGTGCATACTTGGAAATAAAACATTCACAATGTTAACATGGTATATACTATAGTGTAAGAGTGGGGTCTCATGGAGAGGGCTACTACTACAAAATTTAAGTTGCAGGAGGTCTTATATAACATTATTCATTAAAAATGTAAAGATTCAAATTCATCCCCAAAGGCCAAAACAATCGAACAGCTACTGCTTTATGAATCATTCTTCATTAGGAAAAGCAAATATTGGATTCTTCCCAAAAACTTATCTACAGCTACTGCTTATGAAGAATATTTTCATCAGAGGCTACTCGAGAGGGGGGTCTGAAAGTTTGCAAACTTGCCTAAGAGTTTTATGACTACATGAGAAGAGTGAAGAATTTTTTTGTGGGAAACAAATGAATAAATGGCAGCTAATGCTCTTAAAATGTGTAGCAGAGATGAAATATCATATCGATAGGACCATTTGATTACGAAAAGATTGTATACTTAGGAAAAACCCTTTCCAAGAATGTACTCAGCATTTCCTAGAAAATTTAGGGAAACCCCCGATAGGGGATCACTTTGTCTAAAAATATAATTCTCCATTAATCGATTAGGGAATCTAGCAACTAGTTTTGCGTAGAAGACAATCAATCAAACTTAATCTAAAAATTAAAAAATTGAAATACAAAAGAAGACTTTTATAGATATTTAATTTAATTTAATTTAAAAATTAATGTCTAAAGTAACCAAAAAGGTTAAAGGGACTACAAGAGGAGCAAAGAGAACAAGACAAGATTATATATAGACATTCCTTCCAACATAATTTGCAACTTATGTGCAATTGTTGTTTAAATTTTGTTTAGTTCTATTCACAAACCAGTGATGCTTAGTTCAAGTGAAGGCTTGTACCTTGCAGATTGTTATTGGTCCTTTGTTGCTGAAATGAAATTGAATGTTAAAGTTAAATTCCAAGTTCAACTGCAAATATTTGGTGTGCAGGAGGATGTAGAGCTCATGGTAAAGATGAACATGGATGCCTACCGTTTCTCAATATCTTGGTTGATAATTTTCCCAAGCATACCAACATGTTTTTCACCGTCAAGTAGATCTTATAGCTTAGTTTTTTTAAAAACTTAGTGCAATAGTTAGAGAATCCAAGTTAAATGCAAATGTTTTTCTCCACTCTCCAATGGAAAATCAGCATTGCATTCTTCTAGAAGTGTGGCACAATAGTATTTTATTAAATCATAGAAATCCGCATGTTTACAGTGCTATATATGGAAAGAACATAAATTATTTTTAAAAAAACATCTAAATCAAATCATGACTGATAACCATTCTTACATGCAACGATAGTAATTTACTTCCTGTAATTGTAATCCTCCTTTCTGTGAAATGTACATGTGCGTAAAACTTATGCATGCCTTCATTTGCTTCTTTTGCTATGTTTCTTGACTTTTGGTTAATTGTATACCCTGCATGGATGTTATGGGCTACTAATACTGTGAGCATGGCTTTTCTTTACAATGTGTTCTTTAGCACAAATTGAGATGGTTTTCTTTACAATGGGCTCTTTATCACAACTTGAGATGGTTTTTGGTTGAATATAAAGCATACCCAGATAAGCTTGCGTGCAGGGGAAAAACATCATCTATAAAAAAATGAGAAAAGAAAATGAAAGACGATAAGGAACACCCTAGACCTAAGACAAGAACTAGAAGGGCCCATCCAAAAATATGACTACAACCATAATAATACAGTCCTAGAATCCCTGGGAACTCAAAACAAGGATAGGAAGGGGCAACCCAAAAAGCTGACTATTCTATGTGAATTTGAAACTAAGCTGGAAACAGTTGGAAGCATCAAGCATTGGAATCTTGTGAGATATCATGGATATTCACTTTCACATGTATCTTATTCTTACTGAAAATGGTATGGCTTTCAAATTCATCAAATTCTAAAATCAGTATACCTACACAAAACAAAATTTAATGCAAATTTTAATGTTTTTTTGTTGAACTATTATGCTTTTATTGTCTACCACACTAACTCTATCACCACTATTGTCATGTTGTATCTGTTACCACTGAACATATCATAGCCTCTTTTAGTGTTCTCTTTAGTAGCCTTGAGAGAATCTCATCCACTAAAACAACATCCCAGTCTAACCAAGATGCTTATGATAATTGTCATTGAACTAACTTTATAGTAGTTCTAGAGTATATGATGATATTAAGTAGAACCCACTCGCTTCTAGAAGAATGCCCATGACAAGAAAAGATGAAGTTATGATTAATGCAGGTTTTTTCTAGAAGAATGTCCTCTATGAAAAGAAAATATAAGGTTGCAATTCAACATGAGGTTTCCTATATATTAAATCACAGCTACAAAAACATTGCCCACTATCAATTAATTTGTGTTGTAGTTAACAATCTCAGGGGTTAATGAAGAAGACACTGAGTTCCTGCAATTGTAATCCATCATTGTATGAAAAGTACATACACAAGTCACGTCTCTATAGAGCTTATGCCACCCTTCACTTGCTGCTTTTGATAACTTTCTTGACACATCGTTTATTGCATTCCCTGGATGGATGTTATGGGCTCATGTGGATCACAGTCTCTTGCTGTGAAATTTTCTTTTCTTTTCAGTGGCTTCTTTATCACAACTTAAGATGGCTGCTGGTTGAATATAAAGCATACCCAAACAGGCTTGCATGTAGGTGAAAAACATCACCACATATATATTATATTATCATTATGTCTGATTTATCAAGATTCCAAATTATTGGTTTTGATTATTTATGTTGAAGGTATAGTGGAGAATCTGATTCCAAGCTTCCTCCTGTGGACATAATTATCACAACAACAAACCCTTTTAGGGAGCCTGCCATACTAACAGCCAATACAGTTCTTTCAGTGCTTGCACTGGATTACCCAGTTGAAAAATTTGCATGTTATGTGTCAGATGATGGCCGGTCTCCTATTACTTTCTACTCTCTACTAGAAACCTTGAAGTTTTCCAAAAAAAATGGGTGCTCTTTTGCAGTAGGTAAAATATTGAGTCAAGGGCTCCATTTATGTTTTTCTCCAAGGAACCCCAGTAATCTGATCCAAGTTTTCTACAACAATGGGAATGCATGAAATCCTGAGATAGTTATACAATTTTTGCAAGAACTAACATTACAAGATTGGATAGAATTGTTTTATCCCATCCTTTTGGCCAAAATGGATGGTAGAAGTATTAGAACCCATCACAAATATATTTATAACTTGTTTTTTCTATCCATATTAAGTTTTCGAATAAATCCACTAGGCTCTGTTTAACTGTCTTGATTTAACAATTTAACATTTCATATGCTAGGTTATAATTGCAATATAACAAATGCAAGAAACATTTGAACATAGTTAATTTTTGTTTCTTAGATGCATTTTGAATTTAAAATAAGCTTGTTTGGACCATTGATGTTTCAATAGTCTGTTGTTTACCAAAATTCGGTTAATTAATATAGCTTCTTGCATTGGCAGCTTTCCCAACTAGAAAGCATGTTTTAAGCTATAGAAGTGATGCATATCAAAATGACTATCAGACCAGTATTTCGCTCCCAAATAGAAGAAGCAACCCTCTGCATACCATGGTCAACATAGAATTCCAGAAGGTAAAAATATATCATCAGCGTTGTATGTTACTTCTCATATTTATTCATTGTGCATATGGAAACTAGTATGAATTTAATGTCATGAATATACATGGATTATAATAAAATGTTGAAGAGTACTAGATATATATTATTTGTTGGTTGTAATTGCTATAACGAAATCCATGATTGCATGCATAAGTAAACTATTGGACTTGAGATTTTGATGACATTGTTATTTTCTATGAATATTTGTAGTTGATTGCAGTGGGAATATTTATTAGAGTACTATTACATGCAGGGATTCATCTTGGTTGTAATTTTGTTTGGATGGTTGAGGCAGATGAAGAAACCTATAGTAAAAGCATCGGTACTAAAAGTTTTGAAGACACAAAGCCTACATTTGCGGGAATTCTCATGACTGCAAAAGTGGTGATGGGTGGTTATGGTGATTATCATGTTTGTCACATTTCTATTAGCAACCCACTAGCCTAGAAGAAGTATTGTTAAGCTTCCATGGCCTTACGCGTAGATTAACAATATTTAACGTTTTCTGGTATTCCCATCATTTGTTTGCTCTGGTGTACTCACTTTTCATAGCTCATCCCATGATGTTATTCCTTTCCCATGGATGGTCTCAGAAGACGGTGAGAACAATGTTAGCCTTTAGATTTTCAGTGGTTTATCCCTAAAAAACTTGAGCTAATTACATGATCTCAAATGTCTTTACCAGACTTGGTATTACATTTCAGTACTCTTACTGTTGTATATTCTTGCATCAAAACTTGGTGGAAGTCTCTTTAAATTTGAATTATGCTTAAATTCAAGAGTTGTAAGAATTATGCATTTGTTGTCGTTCTCTAAGGGAGAAAATAATATATCCTTGAAGTTGTCATTATTCAGACCACAATCACTTTTTCCATATTCCAACCACTGTGGAACTCCATTGGCAAAGATGTTGACTTCCTGTAGGTGGGGCATGTCCTGTCAATCCATTGAGATGATAAGTTCAAAACTCATTTTATAGGTGTTTAAATTTAGAATTCACAAAACATTAAAAACCACTCACCTCAAAAATCTCACAAAGTTGTAATATATAAATACCTAATCCACAAAAGTGTAATGTTTCCAACGAACTCAACCCTTCATCCACATCTAAATTTATAATTTTCAGGCATCCTGATATGTTGATAATTTCCAAGTCTTGGGATGAGCTTAGCTTGGGGAAACATTTTAGTTTTTCATAGTTTCGAGGATCAATATCTTGAGTCTATTCAAATGTGACATGTCAAATATTCTTTTTAGTTGTGTGCAAACGCCAACATCCAACTCAACCAACCCCACAGAAAGAGTTGGAAGTTTCTCAAGACACTTGCATTTATTCAAATTGAGCTTGGTTAAATGAACATGTTTATCAATGCTCAGAGGCATTACAGAAAAAAGAATATTTTCTAGGTTCAACATTCCCAATGCCAATAAATCTCCAATCTGTTCAGGAAGACCATCAAAGAGATTACAATCACTTGCATCAAACAAGACGTGCGATTCAAGTTCAGAAAACTTGGTGGAAGTCTCTTTAAATTTGAATTATGCTTCAATTCAAGAAATGTAAAGGGGGAATGCAAAGTGACAATAATGTGTAACACAAATACCATTTCAAAATTTGCAATTGCAAATGTATCTTATATTTATTGATACCATTATATTCATGCATCGTGTACTGCCTCCAACAAAACACCAACCGAACAACCGATGCACAACTAACACAATAAACCCGAATTAAATACATATAACATCAACTATAAAATAAATTAACTATCGAAAATGGTATCAAATATAGTCATGTACAAATTTTTAACAAGTTTGAAATGTAGAAACAACCTTAAAATTAAGTAGCCCATCTATATTTCTACACTTACGAAATCAATCACACCCCTTATCAACAACAACTACAAAAGTAATAACTATCCCTCTAAATCAAATAACATATACCGTTCAGCGTTCACATTGCATTGTACACATGCGATTACTAATTTTATTGTATTTTACAATAAAATATTGTTTTAAGGTGTTTGAAGTTGCATTGTTAATTTCAAAATACTGATGAATACGATTAAGAGACGAAGGGATCTTTATTAACTTGAGATGAAATTGATTGAAAAGAAGGGACATGTTATCGAACCAATGTTAATAAGTAAACCCAACTTTTTCAATTTACTCCACCAGAAGCCTATCAAATAAGATTACAACAGATCTAAAGAAAAATTGATAAATATATACAATTTTGTGATTCCTATGATAAAATTATATTTAAGGAGATTCTAAATAGGATTCCATGTCCAGATCTGGAACCCTTCCAGTGGTGGAATTTATTTCACGAATACCTTTTCTCCAATTAGAGACTTGTTTGATGGAGAAAATCATAATCAGCCTCTACAAACGTCGTCTTCGCATATTTAGACACTTTTTTTAATGGTATTTCCGTATCAAACCTCTGCCTGCCCGGCACCTCTTTATTTTAAAGTATTAGTGCTTGATTTGAGCGATTGAAATCTTGTGCAGGAAATCTATGCAGATCGAGGCATTCCACTTTAATATTTATCCATATTTACATCCGGAAGATAATGGGAGACATGATGACTCATGCCCTGCCTTGTTTGGTATTCTAATCTCTATGTATTCCCACGCCAGACCATTCTTACGTCCATGTTCAGCCAGTTACGTAGCTATATACATTGTATATGTACCTTCCATGCTTTCAATTGTGTATCCTATCATTGCGAAATCTCGGCCTTGTGCTATCATAATGTGTAGTAAGAGTTTGATCTAAATTAATAATTAACAAACACACAAATATCTAATTTTATAATTAAGTTGTTTGTAGGAAATGCTTTAAATAAATTAGATAAAAGTCAATATAAAATTAATGTATTTGTAACACCTAAAAAGAACATGTGTATTTGGATAAGTGGTCAACTAATCAATGTATAATATATTAAAATGAATTATTAAAAAAATACAACCTATTTAGTTGGTTTGATTATAATACCTATGTAAGCTCTTGGCATCTCTAGATCTCTACGAACATTCTTTTAAAACATGTAACAACAGATATACACTAATAACTTCTCATTTTAAAACAAATGAGTCATAAATATAATCAAACACATAACAAGCACACTAATGTCATGTCAAATATGAAGCAAGCATTCTAACCACGAGCAACCACATTAAAGACACACCAAACACAAATCAAACATACCAAAGACATTCAAAACATAAATTAAATACTCATAAGCATAGGTAATGATGAATTATACACATGAACATACATAATGTGCAACTTAACATAATCAAGAGATGTTAAAATCCATGTGCAAATAATAATTTTAAAATATTAAAGAAAATGAATTTCGAACACAAAATAGTCAATGAAATCAATAAATCACGTAGAAGAAAAAGACATATTTTGGGATTTATGTTATAGATCGAAGGGCTTTCAAGAGCCGCATGTTTATAAGATCCTCAACATTCATAACATTGATAAAACATGTAAATTATATTGTAATTAAGCCAAACAGTCCCAATGTGATGTAGTGTAATGTATACAATTTATTTTCAACTACTAATATTTTCTTTTATAACACTTATTGGCACATTAAGCTTCATGAACATAATTTTTAAAGAGTACATTCAAGATCGAGGTGGGTTATCTTGTATGCATCCTATACCTATTCTGACCTCCAAACCATCATGACATCAAATCATCTTCTTAGCTTCATATTCTCCCACACCGACCCTCTTCTTATGTGTTTCTTGCAAATAATCAACATCAATGGTGTGAAGAATGATTTCATACAAACCCATTATTTTGATCAACATCATCGACCCAAAATGAATGATCTCATCCAAAACCGAGTTTTGAATTTCGAGTGTAAGCATATATTTGTTGTGTTTCATTTTGTAATTTCTATGGATACCTCAAACAATTCACTATGCTTTATGTCAAAAATTCTCCTTAGGAAGTTAAAAGGACTTAGGGTTTATAAGATCTTCAATAAGGGAGACATGTTGACATATATTGGCCCATTGAAGATAACAATAATAATAGTTGTACTAATAAGTTTTAGTTTACCCTTGTATTACCTAGCTTGAGCTTCACTTGGGTCTTCTACCTATCTATCTCAACTTCACACTTAATAATTTGTCACTAAATGCCACAATCCTAAGGAGAGGTTAAATCATTGACATGTCAACCCTAGGAAAGTATCGTTAAACCTATCCTCTTTCTTTTGTAGTTTGATTTGTGATTATTTTGTTTTAATGTAGTAGATAGGATATATTAACATATAATTGTTATCTTATTGGTATCTTTTGCATTATTTCCATTTGTATCTCTTATTTTCCACATAGTGGCACCCTTATACAATCATTAGATTAAATATATTTTGACTATTTCTTAATGACATCTTACTACCCATAGCTCGATTTCAACATCTATTAATAATTGGATATTATCACAATATTGTGTCCCACTAGAAACCAAAAATACTTTAAATTTTGATTAATAAATATTTTCTTAAAATAATTAACAATTTTCCAAGTTTTTGGAAAAAATTGGATGCACTATATCTTTGTATATATAAGATAATACAATTATTTTCTATTAATGTTAGAATACAAAATAGAATATATTTTTTTCATTAAATGTGGACTTTTTATCCTGTTGGTTGGATTTTATAACACCGAATATGCCCAATGGAAGCACATAAAGAATAGAAATAATTAGGGAAATTTACCTTTTGACAAGGTGAAGCTCCTCTACTTTTGTGAAGGCGGTTCCACTTGTATGATGGGATTTTTATATTTTTGGTGCTTTTAACCGTAAATCACGAAGTGGAAGCAAACTTTGGAAAGGAAAGAAGGAGAGAAAGAGGAACAAGGGTAAAACGAAGAGAATGATACAACCATGCAATCATTTAGCAAGAAGGATAAATGCGAGACAAAAGTTCGGAAAATCTAGCTATCAAGGACTCACATTTCCTCCTTAGTCATACAAGATCACCATACTCACACGATCTGGAAAATGAGAGAAATATTTATGCATATTGAAAGAGATAGATTGCACAAGGGAAAATTTTCTATCTTATGCAAAAAGGCATAAAATAATCATGAAATTTGGGAAGCAAAAAGCCTTGTTTTCCTAAAAATATGTTGATATGGCACAAAGTCCACATACCTTGATATCCAACACAAAGTCTGATCACCTAAGCATCAATCATACTATGAAGGAACAACATCATTAATAACTCAACCATAAGCAGAATGATAGATTTTATAATTGAGAATCATTAACACAACAACAAAAATGCATTGTATTCATAAGGGAAAATTTGTGTACACAATGTTGTTGCAGACATCATAATCTAGCATAGGCAGATAAAATAGTTTCCCAAAAATATTGGTGAGAAGAGGAAGAAGAATATTACAATTACAATACAAACTTATATAGGTTCATGTTCTCAAAAGTAGTTATAAAACTACCTAACCTATCTCTAACCTCAAGTTGACTCAACTTGGGTTTTACATCAAATTCTGATATTTAATTAATTTGGTGAACAAATTAATTAAATAGGAAATTCTCTAGTTTGGTCTTCCACGGATCAAAAATTCCAAGTTTTGAAAATGAAGAATTTTTATGGAAGTGCGATTAGGACTAAGCGAAATCAAATTTCTCTTCATGTTGGATTTTGCCTCTTTTAAGTTGGCCAATTCAAAATTTTAGAGAACCAAAGTAATTTTGGAAGGATTTCCATTAATTCCACAAGAGGACATTTTCACCAAAAAGGTACTTGTTTACATGCCTAATGACCACTAGAATTCGAGATGAATTGTGTTGTCGATAACTTAAAGCACCGAGGAACTTGTTACGATTTTTACATAAGCGAGCTACTTAGGGATCGAATGAAGTGAGATTTGGAGAACAAAAGGACATAAGAATAGTTTTCCATTTCCTCCTAGCGGACACTAGGAGTCGGATGGGTTGGCTGACCGGAGAACCTCTAACACTCAAAAACTCTTCCAATACTTCCACAGAATGTCGCTTTTTCCAATTTTGACCAAAACCCTTAATTGTTCCAAAATGACAAAGTCTTAATTTTTTCAACATTTGAGCCTTTATTTCTTGATGATCACCAACAAAATGAAAATTTACTTAGGAAAGAAAACTATTATGTATTGGATTTTGATGGAGAAAAAGTTATTTTTTTCAAAAATTCCATTGTTTTTAGTGATTTTTCGGTGAAAACAGCAATTTAGCTCTAGTTGGGGATATGACTCGGATTGGGCATAGCATAAAAATTCATATCTCGAGACTCTAGAATATTGGGGATATACCGAGTTCCTTACTAAAATCCAAGGCTAATCACAAATACATGAAAACATTCTCAACACTCTCTCGCACTTTGGAGAACATGCACATAGACACACACGAGGAAATGAAAGGGAAGCAAGCTAAAATTGGGAAAATATGTACAAATGAAGAAAGAGTATTTATAAGGGGAAAGGGAAAAGAATGTACAAGCTTTACACAAACCCATAAATAGGTTGGGAAAATTATGTTCCTTTTGAAATAGCACACTTTGAAGGTACGAGGAATCCATAGAATGAGAATAATAAGCTGGGCATACCAAGTTTTTGTGGGAGCATTACGTGGCTTGAAAAGAAAAATGGAAGCAAGTATATCATCCACATAGTGATACTTCATTATAAAATTGCTCGAGTTCTTGTTAAAAGATGAACATATGCTTGAAACTTCTACTTTTCCGATCATGAGGAAGTGAGGAAATAGGACCATGAAAAGGTTTGTATGACCCTTGAATGCATCCATGTGGATCCATGCACACAACTGAAATTTGAAAACTGGATTCAAGATAGATCTTGATCCTTGCAGCATAACTTCATGCTTGATGATGTGTTGGTAATACTTGTCTGAGAATTTAAGAAATCATTACAACACAAATCTTGAAACTCATGCACTTCCATAGGATCTTCTTTATAATCAATTTCAATAGGATTTGGGAGTGAGGACTAGATGATTTATCATCTAAAATTTCTTCCATGTCTGCAATTTCTATCTTGTGTTCAAAAATAAACATGCTTTTTTTTAAATCAGCACTCTTACTTTCTTCTTCCAAAAGATCTTGATTTTCGAGCACAAATTGCATTTCGGTTCGTATTCATGATTAGCGAGGAATTCAATAGTTGTGAGACTAGATAAAAATTTATCAACAATATCATCCTCTTACTCTTGTTTGCATTCCAAACAATGGGATGGAATAGGATGATGGAATCATCAATGTGAAGAAAAGATTCCAGACATTGATTTCCATTTTTAATTTGTATTGAGAGACTACAAAAAGGCTTTTTTGTGCTTATCTCATCAACAAGTACGATAGGAGGATTGATGAGCTCATTAATTTACTTTTCTTCATATTCGAGCACTTGTTTGTTGTTAAAATAATTCAAAACAAAAGAGAATCATCAATACTTACCTTAATCTCATTGTCTTGAATCTCTTTCAACATAGGAGAAATATTAGCGTTATCCATGTTTTTCGTGATGAACATCAACCTCAACTAACATGGGATTGCTTGTTTCAAAACAAGAGCTTTCACCCCCAATGTACGATATATCTTCTAAGAACTCCATTTTAGGCTGAAATGGAGCCTTACATTGTTCGTATTCTTCATTGATTGAATAGCTATCAAGTTGATATTCATTAGGTGGAGCAACAAGAATACATTCAATGGTGAAGTTGAAGTAACATTGAGTAATGAATTCTTTGCAATGCGAAGAATCATCATGAACAACTTATGGAACTAGAATTTTTCCTCCTTGTTATGAAGTGTCTCGGACTCGTGTACTATTTTTTCTTCAATTAGTTTTCCTCCTCATGTGCATGTAGCTTCATGAATTGTCTCTGTACTTCTTTCATCAACTGTATATACTTTTTATCATCTGTAGGTACTATTTTCATTTTCTTTCTTTTTGCAACACTCTCTTGAAACTTAAGCCACATAGATTTAGTTCTTGGATTGTCGATTCTGCAACAATTTTTTCCTGTCTATTATCTATCCATCCTTTTTCTCTCTCTTTTTCATTTTTATAGATAATACAGTACTGATGGTGACTTTCATAAAAATTCATCTACACTTTCTTCCATGTCTACAATTTCTATCTTTTCTTCAGGCAATGAACTTGTTATTTTTTCAAAATAATCACTCTTACTTTCTTCTTCCAAAATCTCTTGATATTCAAGCACAAATTGCATTGTTGATTCGTTTTCATGATTAGTAGGGAATTCAATAGCTATGAGACTAGATAAAAATTGATCAACAATAACATCCTCTTCCTCTTGTTTGCATTCTAAAGAATGGGCTAAAATAGGACTGATGCAATCATCAATGTGAAGAAAATATTCTAGACATTGATTCCATTTTCAATTTGTTTTGAGAGACTACAAAAAGGTTAGGTTGTGCTTATCTCATCAACAAGTATGATAGGAGGATTGGTGAGCTCATTAATTTATTGTTCTTGATTCGGACACTTTTTGTTGTTAAAAGAATTCAAAACAACAAGAGAATCATCAATACTTACCTTAATCTCATTTTCTTGAATCTCTTTCAACATAGGAGAAATATTATCTTTTTCCATGTTTTCATGATGAACATCAACCTCAACCAACATACAATTTCTTCTTTCAAAACAAGAGATTTCACCCCCGATGTATGATATATCTTCTAAGAACTCCATTGTATGTTGAAATGGAGCCTTAAATTGTTTTTATTTTTCATTGTTTGAATGAGTATGAAGTTGATATTCATTAGGTGGAGAAACAAGAAGGCATTCATTGGTGAAGTTAAAGTAACGTTGAGGAATAAATACCTTGCAATGTGAAGAGTAATCATGAAAAACTTCTCGGAGTTGGAATTTTTCCTCCTCATTATGAAGTGTATCGTACTTATCTACTATTTGTTCTTCAATATGGTTTGTGTCCTCACATGTCTACAACTTCTGTATTGTCTTTGCATTTCTTTCATCAACTCGTATAGACTTTTGACCATCTGCAGACGCTATCATTTTCTTTCCTTTTGCAGCATTCTCTTGAAACTTAAGCCATAGAGATTTAATTAGTAGATTATCATATGCAACAATTTTTTCCTATTTATTATCTATACATCCTTTTTCTCTCTTTGTTTCATTTTTATAGATAATACAGTACAATGGTGACTTTCTTATTAAAAAAATCATCTACACTTTCTTCCATGTCTCAATTTTTATCTTGTCTTCGACAATAAACCTATTATTTTTCAAAATAATCACTCTTACTTTCTTCTTCCAAAATATCTTGATCTTCAAGCACAAATTGCATTGTTGATTTATCTTCATGATTAGTAGGGAATTCAATAGCTATGAGACTAAATAAAAATTGATCAACAATAGCATCCTCTTCCTCTTGTTTACATTCCAAAGAATGGGTTGAAATAGGACTAATGCAATCATCAATGTGAAGAAAAGATTCCAGACATTGATTTCCATTTTCATTTTGTTTTGAGAGACTACAAAAAGGCTTTGTTGTGCTTATCTCATCAACAAGCATGATAGGAGGATTGGTGAGCTCATTAATTTATTTTTCTTCAGATTTAGACACTTGTTTGTTGTTAAAATAATTCAAAACAACAAGAGAATATTCAATACTTACATTAATCTCATTGTCTTAAATCTCTTTCAACATAGGAGAAATATTAGCTTTATCTATGTTTATATGATAAACATCAACCTCAACTAACATAGGATTGCTTCTTTCAAAACAAGCAATTTCACCCCCAATGTATGATATATCCTCTAAGAACTCTATTTCAAGTTGAAATGGAACCTTACATTATTTTTATTCTTTATTGTTTGAATGAGTATGAATTTGGTATTCATTAGGTATAGAAACAAGAAGACATTCACTTTAGGTGAAGTTGAAGAAACATTAAGGAATAAATACCTTGTAATGTGAAGAATCATCATGAACAACTTCTCGAGTTGGAATTTTTCCCTCCTCATTATGAAGTGTATCATACTTATCCATTGTTTTTCTTCAATCTTTTTGTGTCCTCACATGCCTACAACTTCATGTATTATCATTGCACTACTTTCATCCAATTGTATAGAATTTTGACCATTTGCAGTCTTTGTCATTTTATTTCCTTTTCGCAACACTCTCTTGAAACTTAAGCCACAAAGATTTAATTATTGGATTGTCTAATGCAGCAATATTTTCTAATTTGTCCATCCTTTCCTATACTCTTTATTTCATTTTTATAGATAATACAGGTACAATGGTGGATTTATTCTTTGCATTTCGAATATTAGAACATTCTATAAATGTATTTCTTACTTTTTATGTTAAATGGGTTGTAGAAGTGTTTGTGAATTCATACCTCCATAGAAATTCTACAAAAACTGGATATTTTATGGATTATCTGGAGCTTAAAAGCTTTGAATAGGGAGATCTCCATCTTCATCCCCATCACTATCATTGTCACTTGTTGACACGTACAACAAATGGTTGTCATCTTGTCGTCGGTCTTGGGAAGGTTCGTGGATCAAGGAATGAACGTGATGTTAATTCCCCATCCAAGTTGCCAAAAACTAGTGGTTTCATTTTATGTCTCTAAATATGACCAATGAAATAACATAAAGACCAAAAATAGTGAAGGAAAATCACCTTTTGTGAGGGCGGTTCCTCTACTTTTGATAGGTGCGGTTCCCTTGTATGATGGGATTTTTGTATTTTTAGTGCTTTTAACTGGAAAGAATGAAAGGGAAACAAAATTGGAAAAGGAAAAGGAGAGAAAAGAGGAAAATGGAGAAAATAATAGAAGAATGCAACCATGTAGGCATTCAGAAAGATGAATAAATTGAAGAAACAAAGTTTGTAAAATCTATCTATCAAGGACTTATAGTTCCTTCTTGATCATACAAGATCACCATACTCACGTGCATTCTAAGAAATGATAGAAAGTTGTGCAGATTGAAAGCAAGGAGATGCACAGGTAAACTTATTTGTCTTTCATAAAGGCATACAATGAGCATGAAATATGAGAAGCACAAAGTCTTCATCTCCTTCAAAATATGTTGATATGGCACAAAGTCCACATACCCCGATATCCAACACAAAGTCTGATCACCTGAGCATCAATCATACTATAAAGGAACAAAAACATTAATAATTCAACCACAAACAAAATGATAGATTTTATAATTGAGATCTATTAACACAACAACGGAAAACACATTGCATTCATAATGGAAAATCATTGTACACAAAGTTGCGAAGATAATCTACCATAGGCGAGAATAAATAGTTTCCCTAAAAGATAGGTGAAAATAGGAAGAAGATGAATTTTTACAATAACAATGCAACCTTATTTAGGCTCATGCTCTCAAAAGTAGTTATAAAACTACCTAACCTATCTCTAACCTCAAGTTGACTCAACTTGGGTTTTACATCAAATTCTAATATTTAATTAATTTAGTGAAAAGGTAATTAAATAGGAAATTCTCCACTTTGGTTTTCCACGGATCACAAATTCCAAGTTTTGAAAATGAATAATTTTGGATGGAAGTGGAGTTAGGATCTACAAGATCAACTTTCTCTTCATGTCATATTTTTCCTCTTTTAAGTCGGCCAATTTGGAATTTTGGAGAATCAAAGTGATTTTGGAAATATTTTCATTGGTTCCACATGAGGCCACTTTCACCGAAAAATTACTTGTTTACATGCCTAACGACCGCTAGAAGTCAAATGAAGTAGGTTTTCGGAGAAGTTGAAGCACCGAGGAACTTGTTTTGAGTTTATGCCTAGTGGCCACTAAGGGTCGGATGAAGTGGGAGGTCGGAAAACAAAAGGAACATAAGAATAGTTCTTCATTTCCTCTGGAGCGCTAGGAGTTGGATGGGTCATTGAATGGAGAACCTTTGGAACTCAAGAAATGTTCTAGTACTTCCAAAGAATGCCACTTTTTCTTTTTTTTTTTTACCAAAACACTTGATTTTTACATAATGACAAAATCTTCATTTTTGACGTTTTAGCCTTTATTTCTTGATGATCACCAACCAAATGAAAATTTACTTAGGAAATCCAAATTTTTGTATTAGACTTTGATGGAGCAAAAGCGAAATATTTTTAAAAATTCCAAATTTTAAGTGATTTTTTCGATGACAATGTCACTTAATGAAAAAATGTTGGACACACTTTGTATGATACCACGGATCTAGTAAGTTCAAGCACTTTATATCTCTTTTGAAATTATGTGTAGATTCCCTTATAGAATCATTACATACTTATATACTAATTAAAATTATCTATATCCTGGGAATGCTTTATGGACTAACATGTGTGCGCGCACGCACGTGTAAGCGTGCATGTGTGATATGCGTGTATGCATGTGGATATTTTCATACATACACAAATTCCAGTACACATATGTGTGTTTTAGAATCTTCTTCTAGATTTTTCTATTTTATAAGATCATTATTATATATTATTTAAGGTTTACACACATTCTAGTAAACCCAAAAAAATCTTACCCCAATAATGATTGGGTTATTTTCACATTTTCTTTATTTTATCTTCTAGGTTAAGACACCCATTTATTATTACATTGATTCTCGTAAGGGTTTTATAACTTGAATGTAATAATAAATGGGTGTATTAACCTTAGAAGATAAAAGAAAGAAAATGTGAAAATAACCCAACCATTATTGGGGTAAAATTTACAATACGTTCACTAGAATGTGTGTAAACCTAAACTAAGAGCGTAGTCCCATGATGGAGGCTAGTGCTTCTATTTATTTGGTAAATATGGTCTCATGTAAAAAAATTAATTGTTGCTGCTAAAATCCAACAAAGCTCCTAAAATTTCTAAGTAGCTACATTTTAAGGGGAGGATTTCCAACCCCATACAATAGTTGGGGGCAAAAAAAATACGTTGCTTAAAATTTTAGGGAGTTTTTTTTACACTTGGCATTTATGTTTAAGCTTCCCTCCCTATTTTTCCTTCCAATAGTTTATTCAAGATGCATGGGACCATACTTTTGCTAATGCTAAAGACTCATATTTTGTCTCAGTAGAGAAAAATAAAAAATCATGGGACCACTATTAATGCAAAAATCCTATTTTTCTCTCCCACACTTTTACTTTCAAAATGTTTATCTTTCCCATTTCATGGGACTATAGCCTAATATCTAATAATGATATTATAAAATAGAAAATATATAATAATTTTATATAACACACTCTTGTGTGAAAATTTATGTGCTTATGTGCATGTGTGTGCATGCACACACACACACACACACACACACACACACACACACACACACACACACACACACACACAAATAGCGGTGCACACGAGTGTGTCCTATAATCTTCTTCTATATAAATTTCTATTTTATAAGATCACTATTAGAGATTATTTTAGGTTTACAAACATTCTAGAGAACCCGGTGTAAATATTACCCCAATAATGGTTGGGTCATTTTAAGATTTTTTTATTTTATATTCCAAGGTTAAGAAACCCATTAATTAGTACATTTAATCATATCACATCCTAATGTATTTCTAACGGTCTCAAATCCTATAGATTTTATATTAATTTTTACTTTATAATTCCATACACATAATAGAGGGACACCTTATGGTGTACCTTTTCTCAATCTCAACCTACAACAATCATTGAAGGTAACATTACTTTGGAATCCCTTAACAAGATCCATTAGAAGATCTTGATAAAATCTATAAAATAAAAAATATGGGTAATGGTGACAGATTATACTCCAAGGATCAAACACTCCTTAAAATCCCCTTTGAAATATCAAATTCATTTATACATCAATTATAGGGAAATTCAAAAGTATCTTCATTATAACAATCTTATCCATAATCCATCAATAGATAATACCCAAGTTGTCATCAATATATAAAAAAAAGATGGATCATATATAAGACACAACCGATAATCAAATTCCCCAAATGCAAAAAATAAACTTGTCTAAATAGACAATTAACCTCAAAAATCACATGGATCCTCCAATAAATATACCTCGACTATCCACTTATGGATGTAAATGAGAGCATTAACTTTCATGATTCTGACCCCAATTCATAACTAAATACTTCAAACCGTAATAAATTATCCATCAACTTCCTACATTTCCTCCATACACATTACAATAATATTTATTAACATTTCTAATGAAGGGTGCACCAACACCATGTAGCATCTCAAAGAATTTACAAATATCTATAAGTAATGGATCAAAAAAAAACATATATGCAACTACTAAGATCTTAGGAAACCCCTATGAAAGGGATGCTTTAGAATGATATAATAAACTTACACCAAACTCAATTACTAAACTAGAACATATATTCATCATCTAGTAAATGAATTTCAACATCGTGATCTTTTTTAAAATATATTAAAAATTATCATCAAATAAAAGCTCTAGGTCATGAATCTTCTGATGATTTCATCAAAAGATGGAAATATTTGCACATAAATTTGATCATAACATGAGTTAAGAAATACTCTTCAAATTTTTGTCCTCACTTTAGAGTTTAAGTTACATTACAAAGTAAAGCATTTCTCTGCTAAAATGTTGGAGAAATATTTTGAATAGTGTTAAAAGATAATGGTATCTTAAGAAACAACTCGAATAATCTTATAAACATAGTAATCGGTATTTTAAAATGGAAACTGTAGATACCCAAATTTTGTATCTTAGTGATTTATGGTGTTAATTTTGTCTTGCATCCCTTACACATGAATTTTACATATAGAAAAAGCTAATTTGTATTATCCTAAGACTTACAAGCTCTCATTATGTTTCTTAGACACATGTAATAACACTACCATTAGAAAAATAAAACTTATATTTCCTATACAAAAATTCCAAACTTTCACAAAGTTGTTTTGACCGACTCGACGTAACTATCTAGTAGGAAATTATCCATTGGTCTATCTTTTCCTTTTTGTTAGGATTTTTCCGGGGTGATATACCAGTCATTTTTTCAAATGTGTATATTTATTCCCCCTTGTAGGCTAACTTAAATGAATAATATTATTTTTGAATTCGTATAAATACAAATTAAACCCACTCATTTATACACTTGGTAGTCTCTTGTAAATCACCTAGAAAATATTGGTATTCACCTTAAATGTTTCCATAATCTTTCCTATTTTAAGAGAATACATTAAGAATAGTCCTTAAGTAGGAATGAAACAACCAAAATCTATCCAAGAACACTCTAATCCAAGTGTCGATCACATTGAGCCAATTCAAACAAAGCATTATCAAGTTTCAAGGCCTAAATTCTAGTTGTATACATGTTATTACATCACCATGATTGAAATTCCAATAGATAGAGAACTATGTGGGTTTGAAATCTTGTAAGAGTAGTTTTACATAGATGGTGCAATGGTGCCTCAACTGAAAATGGTGATACTTTTCATAGTTTTTGAAGGAGATATAAGGTTTCTAAGGAAGAAAATTGATTGGAGGGACATTCTTTCTCATATGGAGTGATCATGAGAAAAAAAGATAACACCATACATATATGAAAGTCTAAAGGCTGAAACACAAGTGTAAAAATCAATTAGAAATGTATGTCAAAGTATTGAAAGGTTATATTGGGTGATTGTGATGTCCTAGGTGATTCTATCCATAGGCATAATTTAGTTCCAATTTTGGAGATGAAGAAAACATTGAACATTTACATCCTATACTCCCATCTTCACACATAAATAAATCCAAAACTCCTTGAAAGATAAGTGTGCTCATCTTCTTATCAATTCCTATATTTAGCATGGTCCCTAATTAGTTTCAACTTCTCACTTGTTTCAATGTACTTTTAGATCGGTGTGTAAATGTTTACTTATAATATGAATTTATATCGACTCTATATTCTAATCCTATTTTGAGAATATAACAAAGATAATAACACCACCATTGCACATTTTATATTTTCTAACTTAGGGCGTAATTATTTGGTGAACCCACTAACGATCACACATGATTAATCAATTTTCTCTAAACAAAGAGGTTTTCATCGAAAACACAAGATTCCATTAGGGTTCACATCCCAAATATGGGTTTTACATTACAATATGTTCTTCATAACCATAGGGCTTTTGCAAGAGGATACAAATTCATCACTAATGATAAAGTATTGCACATGCCTTAAGATACTTCACTATTGAATTCTTATTATTATAATATACATTCTAAAGTTATCCCCATCACCACTTGACACAAAAGATCGTGTATACAACCTTTTGTCACATATTCTCCTCGATATCTATAAAACACTAACTATGTGTACACCCCATCCCTATTATTAGGACCTTCGTCCTTAATTATGACAAGGAAATATGATCATATGATTGTGACTACTCTCTCATGTTTCGGTGACAAGATCTACACTCATCCATGTACTATGTTTAATAACAATGCTAGGAAATATATCGCTTACCTCTCTCAAAAGAATTTCTCTATGGGGATGTTTATTGATATAAATTAGAATGTGATAAGTGACATGGAGATGACAGATGAATCCATTAGTTTTGAATTTCTTGATGATGTTACATATATTCTCAACACTTTGCACCATTATGTGTTGTAGTTTCATGAAACTCACAATAAAAGCCTTTGGAAAAGTTTAACATAATATCATTTTTATGCCTTTAGAGTGTAATACTAAAAATCTAAGCACTTCACATGTCTTTGATATTCCTTTCAAGTTTCATAGAATGACCATTATAATTTTAGTATTGGTAAAATTGTGAGTAATCATGATAAGGGGTGCCTTATCTTGAGGAATTATGAGAATGGTGAGGTTTCTTCTATGGAATGTTGTTGAAGGTGATGAAATCCATAATTTAGGGAATAATTTATGGAATCAATGTTTTTTAATACTCTTAGGGACATATCTCACTAAGAGTGCTTATGTTAGATATAACAATTCATCTTTCCCCCTCAAAATCAAGGAAAGGTTGATCATGTTGACTTTTTCTTGTTATTTAGTTTACTAAATGGATTCTTTGTATCATAAAATATCCATGTTATTATCTTTTTCATATCCAAAAATATATGGGTTATTTAATGTGTATTAATATTTATAATTAAGAGTGGTGACATTAATTCAAAATGATTTGATGAATACATCACTAGGTTGATAAGTATCTTTAGTATACCTCTTTAATGAATTCTATTTACTCCTAGTGAGATCTATGAATTAAATTAGGATGAATTTGGTGAATAATAATTTAAATATTTTCAATATTTATGTCTAGAGGTGCCATAGTTTGAACCCAAAACATTTTTAAAACAAAATATTCCTATTAGATCTAGAAATATCTCTTTTATAGGCACGATAGATGTGAATAAGGGTATCATACTAAATGTGAGTACACAAGATATTTTCATACATATAAGACGAACTAGAGTTAAAATGAAAACTTTTTTTTCCTATATGTATAAGGATGAAATGTCATCAATCGATCAAGTTGTATACCCTTCAATGCTCATAGTATCTACAAACAATTACCTAAAATATAATGGTATCGAGTCATAAATGATGGATGTTGGGAGTCCAACATAGACCCATAAATAGGAATAATTCATGACTATTAATAGTTATGACATTGTAAGTTTTATAAAGAACCATGATGAACATCATTAAAAAGTTATCCACTACAAAAACAATATGTTATTTTTTGTGATTTGGCATAAGCATTCCAATCATGTAATCCATATTGAATGACTCCCATGACCTAGATGGAACTAATAGAGGGGTATATAGTCTTAGATTCATGTTCATTGGATTGGTGATGCAAAAGAAAAATGAGACTTCATAGGTAAATCCACATATGTGATCATGTGTGGTTACTTAAGAAATCTGAATTCAATCTAAATATATTATATATAACATTTAAGTGTCTAATGTCTTGGTATAGTGTGCCTACTATTATATATAACATTTAAGTGTCTAATGTCTTGGTATAGTGTGCCTACTTACTAAATATTTTATGAGATGTGCCCTCGGGTACATAATATGGCCAAGTTTGTATAGAAAATTAACACCTAGGTATAACTCTAAAAACAATCATCATGTAAAAGCGTGGATTAGGTGCATGTGATGTACATATTTTTCAAGTAAAGGGATACCCATTGGAAAATTTATGGCTACACATATCTAACAAGATGGAAATTACATGCACCAATGGTTATCTAAGGTACTATGAAGCCTTTTCATCCTTCTCCTTTTTATAATTCATCGCGAGATAAAAATTTTGAAGGAAATTCATCCACATTATGTGTTGCACATTTTCCGGTTTGTTTTTCATTTTTTAAATGAAGTGGCTTATGACCATAATGAATAATTATCTCCTTACCTAAGATACGGTGACACCATTGATATACTATTTTCACAATTAGGTACAACTCTTTTTATAGTTGGAGTACCTATTCTTCATGTCTTTCGACCTCCTAAATGGAATTTGACAATATGTCTATGTTAGATGAGTACTACACATGGTACATAGTTATATGCATATGTGTGAAGTTCGAAGGAGTGGTAAATATTAGGAAATGTGAGAATAGATGTTACATATATGTTTTTTTAGGAAACTGACTCAACATGTTATTAAAAATGATTTCAATTGAATATCTAGCTGAGAAATTAATATATGTGTGAGAAACAAAGGATAATCATTTATTATAATTTTCAAGCGAATTAAATCTCTACAATTCCATAAGATTGTATAGATTAGGTCAATCTTTGATTACTTTTATATTTTCTAGGTACACATTTATTCTTGTGCTATAAATGATATGACCTAGATATTCAATCAACACTACACCCAATGTGCATGTAATAAAGTTTAATTACAAATTATGTTGGTGCAAAGTGTGTATGATGTATGAGACATGATCCACATGATCCTCCCAAGTCTTCTTAAATATGATAATTCCATCCATATAGATGATGATGGATAGAGGAAAAGGTGAAGTAGATATTATATCAAGTGCAAAATATGGTTAGCATGTTAGTCAAGACAAAATCCATGATCAACCATTTGTACAATCCTTCTCTTGTGTTCAAAGTTGTCTTCTAGATATCTTCGAGGGTGGATTAGGAATTGGTGGTAATCAGCTAGACACCAATTTTTGGTATTGTTACCCCTCACCCCATGTTCACTCTATTTCATCATTAAAATTTCCCTTCCTCCAAAATCATATTTTATTCATTTCATTATTATTTCCCATCTTACCCATCCCATTATTTTTATCTATCTTGATTACCAAAAATCACTATTAATTAATCCTAATCTTCATCTAACCCATCTCTCATCCCTAAATCCCCATTTTTTATCATCTCCATGGCCTTTCATTTAATAATTTCATCATCCCTTTACCTTTATTTAATGTTTCTCACCTCTCACCTACTTGTTTATCTTCCCTAGACACCCTAGCTTGTCCTTATCACCCAAAAACCTAAACTTGCTTCATTTGGGCCTATTTTCCTCGAGTTGGGCATCATTCCACCACCCAAATGGAAGGATCTCCATAGTCTGACAACGACTCATACGAGCCTCCATCGACCTATAAATCCACCTTCCCCCTTCTTGCCAAAGGATGGAAATTTTGGGTCTCTTTTGGTTGTCTTGTTTTTACAAGTTTCTCCTATTCTCGTGAATAATCTGCTCTCATCTTGGGTTCACCTCTCAAAGACCTATTTTCATCATTGTAGAGATCTTGGATAATTTGTGTTTGTTTGAAGCCCTATTGTCCTCTTGCCATTATTTTGCATCATTTTTACAGACATTCCAGTCTTTTTTAGGTCTTTATTAGCCACCTCGAAGCTCTATCACAGCCTCATCCCTCATTTTTTCATTCTCATCTTTCTTTTTTCACACACCTCATCCTAGATCTTCCCCAATCACTATCAACCCTAGTTAGTTTCCGTCGACTGAGTCCACTATTTTTTTCCTTCCTATCATCCATTATGTCATCTATCATATCTCCGAGGTCCAAACTCCCCAAATCTTTAGATCCCATCACTCTACCCTTCTATCACCTTCGGATCTAACCCTTTGTCAATCCCGAGTTTCTGCTTGAATCAACTTGGTCACTATCAACTAGATCCATATTTTTAGCATGCATCCTTAGATTTCTAATTTTTCTTACATCCTTTCTATTTCACTCAAATCCATATCTCATATAGTTTCATGTTTTTCATCTTAGTGTATCATTAGTTATGATATTCCTCGGGGGCCTTCGGATCTGTATTTTACACCGTTGATCCAATTGATCTACCTCATTCACGATCAACCCATCTAGGTTTTATTTACTTTGCATTCATTTAGATCATATCTTCATCTTTATCTCCCATCTAGCATTTCAATTTCTATTTTGGTTGATTATACTACATCCAATTTATTAATATCTCGATTTTGTCTTATCTTTATCAAAATGAGGTTGGCATCCATCCTAGGAAGTTTTTACTTCTTGAGACTGACATTGTCGAGTAACACTCCCATCTATCTACTAATCCATCCTCTGTTGTGTTTCTTTTTATTTATAAGTCATCTAGCTTGTTGTGAAGGAAGATCCACAATTTTGCGCATGCTCACATCGTCATCCCATATAAAGGTACCTTAAACTTTCACATAATTGTAGTTACTTATTTCTTTAACTTGAGACAAGAACGAAGAAGCTTGGTAAAAATTATGGAACATCTTGTGGGATCACCCTTTCTTGGTGAGTCTTTCATTTCCATCTTCTACTAACCTCACGGTAGGAGCATCATTTTTTTCTTGGGTTGGATCACGTTGCTTTGATTTCCTTTTGTTTTCTTGCTTGAAAATTAAAAAATCGATAAAAGGAGAAAGTTTATCCATGTATTCCTTGTTTTATTCCTCGTCTCTTTCTTTTATCACATTACATCTCTTATCTACTTGCCTTTCATCAAATCTACACATTTCATTTTGGATCTAAAATGAACCCCTCATATTTTCTTGGAAATCTAGTTTAACTAGGTGGTTTAACTTGTTGCATACACTTTATCACACACATCCAAACACACAAACCAATTTACACATCTAAAACACTTTCTCCCATATGGAACTATTAGGATTTCATCACCCATAGGAAATCTACCATGGTGTTCTCGCCGCATTACAAAAAAATTCTACTAGTATATTGGCTAAATGCTCGACTCCTTATCACTACGAGACCTTGAAGTGAGGGGGTATGCCCCAATACCAAGCCTGTACTAGTAGAGATCACAAAACGGTTCCTCATGTACCTTCGGGTATATCAAGGACTCCATCCAAAACTACCTAAAACCATCCATAGATTTCCATTTCGGGTTCCCTTTGAACCCATTTTCTTCTTTTTTCATCCTTCTAAATAATCAAGATGATCAAAAACTTGTTGCTTGATTTTTTTGGTAATAAACTATATAAATTCTTGTTTTTTGTTTCATGTCTATTATTACCCGTTCTCGTGCCAGGAAAACACAACAATATACCTTGTCCAATGACATCTCCGATTCTCATGATCTTTCCCACAAACTTCCACTTGTCACTCCTTCTTCTACACCCATGGTCACCACGTCTTTGATCTCCCAACCCTTTTTTATAGTCTCTCTTCATGAATCCCATGTCATCCAAAATAATCCTCATCTTACAACCAATCCTTTTTTCTCTCATCATTCCATTTCCTCTGCAGACCAGTGTGACACCTCCATCTTCTTCTCCTTTAGAGACTCTTGGACCTTATACTATCTCTTGTGGATGCTCGGAGTTTCAATAACTCCTTAACGCTAATCTTATTTCCCTTTATGGCTATCTAGTTCGTAAATCCCCTCTGACAACCCTCAAACCGATCAAGCTACTCAATTGGAGGGGCTCATTCCACCCAACCCGCCTCATATTAACACCTTTATCACATCTTCTATCCCCATCACCTCATCATCTATTACGGTCACCGAGTGCCTATCCAATCCTCTCAATAATCTCACTTGATTCCTCCTACATACAAACATCATAATTAGACTCTACCTCTTATCTCCACTTCCCATGTTCATGTCGATGTGATCACCTCTCAACCTCATCCATCTGAATCAATTCAAATCTATCAACCTAATACTCGAGGTGCCTTTCATTATATACCTCCTAACCAATATATTCAAGTATCTTAACCACCCATCACCTATGTTACAACTCATCATCTACCACATCAATATAACATCCTCATATCTCAACAACAACCCATATCATAACCCATTCAATCACATCCCCTTAATTACATTCCCCTTATCAACCACTTTCATCAACACCCACACACTCTCAAACATATCAAACTTATCAACAAAACCTAACCCATCCACCTCTTATGCATCACAATATCATCCTTCAACTTCACAACCCCATCCATCTAATGATCCTATGCAAGCACTATTGAGTAGAATGGCTAATCTTAAAGCTACTTATGTTGGGATCCAAAATCACACTCTCATATTATCAAATTTACAATGCACCCATCAATCCTTCAAAATCCATCAAGGCTTATCCTCCTCACTAGGAAATTCCAAAATTTTCTAAGTTCAATAGCAAGAGGACCCACAACAACACCTTCATGCTTTTATACATTCATGTTATCTTATCACCCATGATCAAGAACTTATGCTCCACATATTCATCATGTCATTGGTTAGTTCCACATTGGATTGGTATAATGACATCCCACATCATTCATTTTTCCTCCACTCAACTCACATAATTATTCCTAGATAATTTATCGATAAACATTGTGCATAATATCACAATCACCGACCTTTATTTCATTAGAAAATATGACAAAAATCACTTGCCCTTCATCACATGACGATGACATAGCATAATTAACCAACTATCATTCTCCCTTCCACAAACTGAGCTTATTGAAATCTTCTCACATTCTTGTGCAAAGCATATATCCTCTACTCTTCAAATTCAATCATTTCAAACCTTTGAAGAGGCATTTACTATGGCTCACAAACTTGAACTTTATGCCCTTGAGAAAGGCCATCTTAAACTCTGATCAAACAAACCCAAATCTGAGTTCACTAAATCCTCCATGCATGGTGATAAATATAAAAGCACCACTAATGCCATCATGGTTAAATCTTCATCCACATCCACTTCCCATACAACTTCTAGATTGCCTCCTAACTATACCCCTCTTAGGGAATCTTATAGTTCAATATTTGAAAAGTTTTGTGATGCATCTTATTCAACTTCCTCCCATCTGACCCATTGATGACTCATGACCCAAACTTGTATGGTATCACGAGGGAAATTATTGTAAGTATCATCAAGTCTAAGGTTATGACATTGAGAAGTGTCATTCCTTCAAAGATCTTGTCCAACAATTTATAAATCAAGGTGACCTTCAAGTGGATTATCAAAATTCTCCACATAATCAACCTCTTAATGTATTTAAACAACCCTTCCCCAATCACCCATCATCAAATAAAATTCCACCCCCACATCTTATGCATCTAATGCTCACACAATTAATACCGCATCAAGACCTAACACCATCACCTACACCCATCACCTCTTCATCCATTGCACCCACATCTATTTCAAACCCTTTTCCTATGTCCACATTCCTTCATCAACTAAATTTATCTCCACTTCATTTCCTACCCTTTATCCATAACTTCATTAATACCCACAACTATTTCTACACCCACATCAATCTCAACTACATTTACTACCCCATCTATATCTACCACATCTCCACCTATTACATCTAATCCTTCACCTACTTCTACACATATCAAACCTATTCATGCATCTATACTCACTTCCACATCAACCACATTTGCAATCATGACTATACCTACCCTCCTACATCTGCACCACCTCTTGAATCATCTACTATGAAGACATCCAACCAAACTAAAAATGATATTCATACCACATCTATAAAATCAATCATCCCTACATCAATCAACCTTAAACGTGTACAATCTACAACTCCTCTTGATCTCTTCAAGTGAATCATTCAAAACCACTTCCACCTACCATTTCCACATCTACAACACAATCCTCATCATCTAGCTCTACTTCCATGGCCCCCTCGGTTTGAAATCCTTGTTATTCTTGTCAAAGGTAAATCCTCACAACTCAAGTTTAAGAACCTTGTCATGCCCATCCAAAAATCCTTCATGCACCCACACAAAAATTTGGAGCTTCCTCCTCCCAAGTCAAATCCTCCTATACAATCTAATATTGCATCATCACTATTAGAGCATCTCCATCCATATTAGGGATGTGATCTTTATCTAAAATCCTCATCACCAATACATATAAATCAAAACAATATAATCATCCTTCTAAATGTGGTCCCTTTCAAAACCATCCACATCCCCAATCATCAAATCAAACTCTAATCCATCTACATCCCCAATCATCAAAATTGAGACTGAATCATAGACATCCACTCCTTATTTCAAATTTGAATTAGAATCAAAGGCTCCCATGAAGCCACATCAAATACAACCATCCCTCTTACATTCATCCACTATTCACAAATCCACTCCACCTATCGCCCCTTTTTAAAAATCCCCATCAGGTCCTACACTAAAATATTCTAATGCTTACTTCAAACATCTACATTTACGCTTCTCCCCATCAAACATTTTTGACCCACGTGGGAAAAATCCCACGTTTTTATTCTAACATTATTTTTACTTATCAACGTACTCATGGGCTTGAAACTAAACATTGTAAGGCCCTCCAAAATATCATCAATAATATCATGAAATAATATGACCTTATCATCAACGAACACCACCCTCTTCCTTTTATCTCATCCACATTCAAAACCAATCCTCTGATGGAATCATCGCGTCTTAAGCAATGTAAGTTGGGTTATCCATCTAAAATATTCATTCATCATCCCTCCCCAAAATTTATTTCTCCTAAAGGGAGGCCCCCTCTTTTTTCAATGATGTCCACCTTGCAATCGTTATTACCCTCATAATCCTCAATCATTTATCTAATCAAAACCTAAAGTCATCTTCACAGTGTTCTTCTAATGAATCTACTCCATATCCCTCAAGCATTCACTAGCTCATCCATATCTACATCTAAGTTACTTGATGTGGTGCAACATCTCTCACTAGGGAGTATTCACTCCTCGCTCTTAATCCTATCACATATACTTCTTCATCTAGATCTCCCATGTACATCGAGCCATATTCTTCTTCATCCAACCATCCCATGGGTATAGGTGACATTGCATTCATGCCCCCTAACCTCTTTTTAACTTTTCACTTCTCAAGAAACGATCCAACGTGGAAAGTTTTATCCTAACTATATTAGACCTTACATCATCACGCATAAGTATAGGTTTGGAGCCTATCGTTTAGCGTCTCTTGATGTTAAAGTGGAAATGGAACCTCTCAACACCTTACACTTTTAACCTTTCTATTGTTAACATACCTACCAATGTGAATTAAGTCATCCCATTGGTCATGCATCCATCACTAGCCTCTTCCATCTTTCATTGTAAAGATTTGGAATTATGTGGTTTACCATCACCTTCCTAGTTGTGACCTTGAATATGGGCACTACGGATTTTCCCATAGCATATTATTTATGGATACATTCTCCATTTTTTGTGATAACTCTATGATCATTACATTCATTACCCTCTTTACCTGATGGAACCATGCTAAAGGTCCTTGGATGTCGCTTGTACATTTATTATCCCCTCGTTAAGTGGTCTACCTAACTATCCCCATCTCTATCCTATAGTAAAAATCATGGATGCTCATTATCTAATACTATCTTATCCAAAAATAGACTACTCCCTTAAGGAAAGTTATTCATCATATAAAGCATAAAATAAAAAATATATAGACTAATCCCTCATAGGACAGCTATCATGCATATCTTATCCTATCATTCAAAAAAATCAAAAAATCAAAATCCAAAAGCACAAAGAAAAATGTAGACCACTCCCTTGAAGGATGGCTACCATCTCATATCATGGCAAAGAAGGCTTCCCGCATTGATCTTCCTTATATATATTAAAAAGCATAAAATATAAAAAGAAATCTTCCATAAAAGCTTCCCGCATCGATCAACTTTCCCATCCTCCACAAAATTCTTGGATTGATCGGTTTGCACCTTATTGTTTAGAGTGGAGAATAGTCATAGGAATAACTAAAGACAACCTACTCTCCCACATGTTTCATCCATACCCCTTATTTCGTGTCGACATTAGGTTCATAGGTTCACTTTCCATATTTCCCTCATGATCCTTGGAATAACTAACTATTGTCGGTTATGTGTCAACACATGTTATTGGTTGTAAGTGCATGGCCTTGTTTGTTTGCTTTTCATGTTTACCTCTAATCCAGTTCAAATCATCGATCCTACGCACACTCCTTACTATGAAAAAAAAATTGTTTCAATATTTTGGGTCACCCACTTGAGGTTTTCAATTTATCTCATCTTATGTAATCTATCATTTTACCTCATCCAATCTATCCCATATTAAGCCCACCTCTTTGGCCATATTTTTGTTCCCTATTAGGGCACCATTATTTCATCCCTTCTTCATTATGATCATGTTAACTTTATTTTCCCACAAGAACCCATTTTTCTTGATTCCTCATGTATGAAGGATATCACATATATTTCCCCACACCTTGTCAAACCTTTGGCTTAACCATCCTCGCATTTATTTGTGCATTTTTTGATGAATGCCTTTGACCCATTGGCCCCACAAATTTCACTTCCATTTGAGTGGACTCCCTTGGATTCCCTCCAAATTGTAGTGGTTTTTGGTATCGCTGTCATCTTCAACCCATGTTATCTATCTTTCATCATTCATCATAATGATTTGGAATTATATGGTCTATCGTCACCTTCCTAGTTGTGATCTTGAATATGGGTGTCATGGCTCCTCCCATAGCATAAATTTTATGGATAGGTTCTCTCTTTTTGGTTAGAACTCCAGGATCATTACATCCATTACCCTATTTACCTAATAGAACCATGCTAAGGGTCATTTTTGTCACTTGTACATTCATTATCCCCTCCTAAGTGGTCTACCTAACTATCCTCTGCTTTATCCTATAGTCAAAATCACAAATGCTCATTATCTAAAGCTATCTTATACAAAAATAGAATTCTCACTTGAAGGACGGTGTTCACCATATAAAGCATAAAAATATCAAAAAGTATAGATTGATCCCTCTAAGGACAACTATCATTCATATCTTAACCTTCCATTCGAAAAAAAATTAAAAAAGTTAAAATCCAAAAGCACAAAAAAATGTAGACCACTCCTTGAAGGATAGCTACCATATCATATCATGTCAACGAAGGCTTCCCACATTAATCCTCCTTCTATATATTCAAAAGCATAAAATATCAACAACAAGGGAATCTTTGAAAAGCTTCCCACATCGATCGACTTTCCCATCCTCCACAAACTTCCCGCATTGATCAATTTACACCTTATGCCTCAAAGTTGGGGCATATTCCTAGGAACAACTACCTAAAGAGAACCTACTCTCATGTGTTCGAGTGTTATCCAAATCCCTTATGTCGTGTTGACATTAGGTTCATAAGTTCACTTTCCATATTTCCCTCATGATCCTTGGAAGAACTAACTATCATCGGTTATGTGTTAACACATGTTGTTGGCTGCAAGTGTATGGCCTTGTTTATTTCCTTTTCATGTTTATCTCTAATCCAATTGCAAAGCATAGATCCTATGTGCACTCCTTACTATGATGAACTTTCATTTCAATCTTTTGAGTCACCCTAGTATCAAGGTTACATTTTATCTCATCTTATTCAATCTATTATTTTATCTCATCCAATCTATCTCATCTTAAGCCCACCTCTATGGCCATATTTGTGTTCCCTATTGGGCACCATTATTTCATCCCTTCTTCATTATGATCATCTTATCTTTCTCATCCCACCAAGATGTATATTTTCTCAATTCCTCATGTATGAAGGATATTGCATAGTTTTCCTCCGCACCTTTTAGACCTTTGTCTTGACCATCCTCACATTTATTTGCACATATTTTGATGATTGCCTTTGACCCATTGGTCCCACGGCTTGTGCATCCATTTTAGTAGGTTCCCCTTGTATTCCCTCCATATTGTAGTGGTTTTTTCCAATTCACATGTCTGTAGGACATTTCCATCATCTCCATCAAGGCCATACTTTTTCCCTACCGAAGTGATTCCAAAATCACCGCCATATTTTTATTTGTTTGAGTTTTTCTTCCCTCTTTATGTCTGGTGCATCTTCTATTATCCTCTTATTTTCTCATTCTTTCCACGCTTTCTTCCTTCATCTATATGTTTCAAACTTTTGATCAACTTTCTTCTTTTCGTTGATCCCTAGTTTGAGGGGATCACCTCTTGATCATCTTTTCATCTCTTCTTATTTTTGTCTCATGGATTTCCCAACGCAAACCATTAGACAAAAAGGGGAAAATATATACACCAATTTTTGGTATTTCTACCCTCTTCACCCTACGTTTCCTCTCTTTCATCATTCAAATTTCCCCTCCCTCAAAAATCATATTTTATTCATTTTTCTATTATTTCCCATCTTACCCATCCCATTATTTTTAACTATCTTGATTACCCCTAATCACTATTAATTAATCCTAATCTTCATCTAACCCATCTCTCAGCCTAAATTTCCCTTTATTATTATCTATATGGCCTTTAATTTAATAATTTCATCATCCCTTTTCCTTTATTTAATGTTTTTCACCTCTCACCTACTTTTTTATCTTCCCTGAGACACCTAGCTCATCCTTATCACCCAAAACCCTAATCCAGCTTCATTTAGGCCTCTTTTACTTGAGTTGTGAATCATTCCACCGCCCAAATGGACAAATCTCCATAGTCTCCAGGTGACTCATCCGGTCATCCTCGATCCTATAAATCCACCTTCCTCCCTCCTTATCAAAGGAAGGAATTTTTGGGCCTCTTTTGGCTTTGGCTTGTTTTGTAGGTTTTCACATTTATCGCCAGTAATTGCTCTCATCTTAGATTCACCTCTTGAAGACCTCTTTTCATCATTGTCAAGATCTTGGACAATTTTTGTTTGTTTTAATCCCTCTTGTCCTCTTTCCATCATTTTGCATTAGCTTTGTATCTTTCTAGTCTTTTTGCAGAGTCTTTATCATCCACCTGGAGTCATCACAAACCTTAGCCCTCATTTTGTCTTTCTCATCTTTCATTTTTCACACCTCATCCTATATTTTCCCCAATCGTCGTTGAATTATTCCATTATTTTTTTCTCTTATCATCAACTTTTTCATCTTTCGGATCTCTAAATTCCAAACTCCCCTGATCTTTAGATCCCATCATTTTTCCCTTCTGTTACCTTGATCTACCACCATCGGTCCCAGTCACTAGTCGGCGGGATCCATATTTTTAGCATTTGTCCTTAGATTTCTAATTTTATTGCATCCTTTCTATTTCACTCAAATCCAAATCTCGTGCGGGTTCTGTTTGTCATCTCGAGTGTATCATCGGTTCCATATATTCCTCGGGGCCTTTAGATCTACATTTTACACCATTGTTCAGTTGATATGCATCATTCACCATCTACCCATCTAGGTTTGATTTACTTTGCATGCATTTATATTAGATTTGCATCTTTATCTCCAATCTAGCATTTTAGTTTCTGTTTTGGTTCGATTTTGCTATATCTAATTTATCAATATCCAAATTTGTCTTATATTTATTAAAACAAAATTTGACATCCATCCTAGGAAGTTTTCACTTCTCGGGATTGACATTATCAGGAAACCCTCCCATTTATCTACTAATCCATCCTTTTTTTGAGTTTATTTTGATTTGTAAGTAGTCTAGCTCACTGCGAAGGAATATCCACAATTTTGCACCCGTTCACATCAAAGATCCCATCTCGAGGTACCTTGAACCATTGCATAATTGGAGTTAATTGTTTCTTTTATTAATATTTCATTAACTTGAGATAGAAACAGAAGAAACTTGGTCAATAGTACCTTAAATCGAGGTTGATCCTAGTGGAGTATTATGTGCATCATAGTTGATCCTTGAGGTCATCAATACATGGTAATGGGTATTAATTCTTCACCATGCTCTTTTTGAGGGTACATAGTCTATGAAAAGTCACCATGTCCCATCAATCGGTTGTGCGAGAATAATCGGGATGCTACAAGGATAAGATCTAGGAATAATATTTCCTACTAGAGGAAAACTTGCATTTAGTGTTATACTTTTCATTCGATGAAAATTGATCAATGGTATAGTGGGAAATTTGGAAGATAGGATCCAGAACCAAATCTACATAGTGGTTTACTACATAGTGTGTTGGAAGTAATTTTGGTTCTACAAAGACTTATTTATATTTATAAAGTAATTTGTTGAGTTGGTAAATACGATGATGTTTATGTGGTGTAAACTACCAATTTTTTCTTCCCTTCATGTGTAAAATGAATTATTTTCATTGTTTGGAAGATATCAATGCAACTTTTTCATTAGCGATTTGAGTCAAAGAGGTTATAAAACCTAAAAATTTGTTTAAATATTCCATCTTTGTGGCTTAAACCAATATGTAACATAACAATCATATAAGTAGGGTCTTCCTAGAATTATTTTGTAGACCTAAAGAGGAATAATTACACAAATAAAATTATCTTCCATTGGATAGATATATACTAAAAATTACATTGTTGTTGGAAATGTATACCCTTTCCTAACTAGATCCATCCAAGTGAGTTTGGATGAGGATGTAGACAAGTAGTAAGTGCAATACATTGAATTGTGTCTTAAATTTAGGTTTTTTTACTCTTTATATTGATGATTACATGGAGATATTGTACTTTGAACCAAAATTTATATGGAAGAGGCTATAGACACTCAATTATGGTAACTCTACTCTCTAACACTTTGCTAGTCTTGATATTTCTCCTTTCTCAAAAAAATACACTTTACCCATTCTCATCGAGTACATATCTAAGTCTCTTTTCTAGCTTCCTTGATCATACACACTCATCTATCAATAGTTTTTAATATTGAATGCATGAAATCCATCCATAAAGAGGTTATAAAACCTAAAAATTTGTTTAAATATTCCATCTTTGTAGCTTAAACCAATATGTAACATAAACAATCATATAAGTAGGGTCTTCCTAGAATTATTTTGTAGACCTAAAGAGGAATAATTTCACAAATAAAAGTATCTTCCATTGGATAGACTTGTATACTAAAAATTACATTGTTGTTGGAAATGTATACCCTTTCCTAACTAGATCCATCCAAGTGAGTTTAGATGAGGATGTAGACAAGTAGTAAGTGCAATCCATTGAATTGTGTCTTAAATTTAGGTTTTTTTACTCTTTATATCGATGATGACATGGAGATATTGTACTTTGAACCAAAAATTTATATGGAAGAGGCTATAGACACTCAATTATGGTAACTCTACTCTCTAACATTACTAGTCTTGATATTTCTTCTTTCTCAAAAAAATACACTTTACCCATTCTCATCGAGTACATATCTAAGTATCTTTTCTAGCTTTCTTGATCATACACACTCATCTATCAATAGTTTTTTAATATTGAATGCATGAAATCCATCCGAAACTCTAATGGTGAGCTTCCAAACTTCACACTTTAGATTGTCTTTCTAGGTTCAAAATGTACACTAGGGGAAGGAACATCCATAGGTTCCTAAACCTAGTGTGTGGTTTTAACCTTTCTCACTCTCGATCCTTAAATTTTATTTTCAAATTATTATTTGGTTCATCTACTCCTTCTTAGTTGGAATTTGTAACTTAAATCACCTTCAAAATCATATATAAGCAAGAAAAACTCGCCTCATTTAGAACATATCACTCTTATGGAATCCTATTGCAAAATTTATCACCAAAGGAACCCAAAGATCCTTAAAATCAGTAAATAACTCTACACATTAATTAGGGAAAAACCATTTACAAGTATGCAACTTCCTACTAGGTGTAGGGGATTGCTTTGCACATTTACAAACACTCAAATATACTCACTAAAGTATATTTTCTAGCTCGAAACTCAAGTTAATATTTTGAAATGAAGGATGTCAAATTTGATTATACTACAACTAGATATCACATGATAGGTAGAGTGTGACGTGTGGTTTGAGGCATATTCGGAGTAGTTCCAACACCAACGGTCCATAGGGTACCTATGACCCAACTAATTGATTTTTGCAAGACTTCTCATCCATGGTTAGGGTTTGAAATATTGAGCAAAAATTTAGAGGCCCCCACAATGTGATCACTAGTTACTAACAAAGAGAAAAATATATTCAAACAAGCTAAAAACATCATAAAGTTATAGGTCAAAACTCGAGTAGGGTCAAGGCCATATAAATACGTCAAAATTATATGGACGTTCCTACTCATAATGTCTGATCTTACGCACAAGAATCTTTAGGTCACGGTTTGATATAGATGCACTATCGTATAGATCTCCCCATTCCATCATTCGAATAACTTGAGTTCATTCCAGAATCAACTAAGTACACTTAATCCTTTGGGTTTGTGAAATTGTATTTTATTATGTACATTTTTTGTAAGTATTAATGCATTTATTTGATATTGAATGATTAATGTTAAAATTTAATTAATCGAATAACCCTTATAGCTTATATTTTATTCCTTTTTGGTTATGTGTAAATCTTAATCAAATCTAGAAAGGGTGAAAATAGAGGAACTCTTATTCCTCATAAGCATCGGTGACATTGATTTTGGTTCTTAGACAAGAAGCGTGTGGATTAGTAGACTATTTGTTTATTTGGGACATGATGTGGACTACATAAGTAATGATTATTACACATCTCATTCGAATAAATGGGTGAGTGAGATATTCAAGGAAAATACTTTTCACCTATATTCTTATTTCATTTGTCTAATATAGAAGGTGTAGGATCATCTTGATGTTTTTTTGTTACTTTCTTAGACTAATCACTTTTGTGTGCATTATTCAACTTGTTTTGTAAAGGCTTGATATGGTGCATTGTGAATGGGATGAATATTTCCCATGTCGCTAGATGAAGATACAAAGAATTGATTTATATTGGACTTAGCCTCAATATTTGCGGTGTTGCGGTATGATTCAAGTAAAGAGTTAAAAGTCAATAACTCCATCTTAGCACATAGATAAATAAAATGTCCACTAATGTACTTCAACACTTTATGTTGCTCCTTGAGTCCTCACAGGTGTGAAATGTAGTCAAGGAATTTTTCTATGTAGCCTTAAATCAATTTCTCCTTTGTTTTCACAATTACTAGAGCTTTACGTATTCATTCTCATAGTGTTTGAGGAGGTTGTAATACTTCTACATAGTGGTGATGAAATCATCCCAAGTACAAATAGATTATAAATCTATATCACATTATGTGTTGTATGTTTCCTTCGATAGGATATTGAAATGGACATCTTCAACCTTCAAAATTGATATTATCATCATAAGTAAATTTATTGATAGATAACAGGACTTAAGATAGATAAACCACTTATCTAATGTTATAACATCAATTTTGCATTCGAACATTGGAATTTCATAATTGACTTGGAACTTGAAAGGGGTTTGATTCTAAAACCACATATGATATGGATGAGATAAGGAGAATGTTGATGTTGGGTTGAGATGGTTCATCAAATCCCAAAACTAGCTAAAGAGTTCGACACATTTCTCTTCTAGTGCATCCTTAATGAGATTTTGGACGTCTCATGTTACCTCGGTTTTTTCTCAGGTATAAACCATCTTGATATTTCTATGATGTTAGTCCAAATATGTAGAAACATATCTAAATTCATGTCCTTCTTTCATTTCAATTATACGTTTACAAGTTTCCAAAATGTTGAGAGCTAAGTTTTAATACCAATGATGCACAACATAGAGCTTGAAACCAAATGCAAGGATAATCTTGTGATAGTTGTAGTTGCATCGATTATTTAAGATCATATGCAAGTTATTGAATGAAATGAACCAAGGTACACAATGATGATTTTTGAAATACTTATGTACAAGAAATTCAAATGTCTATTCATTAATGGTGAATAGGGAAAAAATGTCTCAATAATGAAAAGTGAGTAAGCTCTTATGATACATGTATGGGAATGCATCTTGATTTATTTTCATAGATTGGTAGAATTGTATAGTAGTGTGATAAAAAAAATATATATGCAAGCATGCAAATATTATTCTTATATAGTATGAGCAATCTATAAGTATTAAAACAACCTTGTGTTGTTGTGTTGCGTGTTACATATTTTATAAACCAAAGCTAGAAGGATAGTTATAATAATATGTGATCATGATGGAGAGTGGCTACGTGGCATTCCGTATTTCATGTGTGACAGTTGAAAATATTTTGGAATGTGCAAGGATGTTACACTTCTAGGTCCAATGATTAAATAAGGAGATTCTCTATCATGATGTATAACTAGGAAGGTTCCACTTTCAAGCCATGCAAAACATAAGAGGATCCATGAGGATGTCGCGAAGAATAGTCATTGTGCAAAATGAAGGGATTATGAAAGAGAGTGCACCTTCTTAAATCGGCACAAGATGGTGAATGGAAATATTGGTGTCATGGGAAATATGCCAATGATGCTACGAGGCACTAGAAATATTACACATGGTGCAAAAGTGTAAGATGTTGCGAAAATTTAGAAACCCCTCAAGTCTTTTGCGAAAGTTTTGTCCATGGTTGTGAGAAAAGTGTAAATTGAAAAACACAGACTCAAAGTGGTGTATTTTGAACTTGTTAGAAAGGAACAATACAAAAAGGTACTTGGTCAATTTTTAAGTGAGATGGTTTCAAGTTACGTACATGTAAAAATGAGGAGTGTGATAAGGATTCTAAGGTGCAAGTTGTTGTTGTCTTTATAGGGATTCTAAGGGAGGAAAGTAGTTTCCCATATATTCATGCATAATTAAGGAAAAGTGAATGAGGTTATTTGAGTCTTGAAGCATATGAACATGGTTGTGTAATTATATTTTCCCCAACTAAAATGTGTCAAAGCCTTATTATTACGATATCAACTAAGTAAGATGGCTATGGGAAAAAAAAATTCACACTAGTTTTTCTAGGTTTTCTTAACCTTGTTGTCTAAACTTGGTGTTGTAAAAAAATTATGACTATTTATATAATAATGACAAATCAAATATTCCTCTAAAACCCCTTTGTCAATTGTTGCTTTCAATGTTAAAAAGTATGTTTTTTTTTGAGATTAGGTCTTTTCCAGATGTTTTAAGTCTATTGAATTATATTGCAATATGTCCTAATTGTTATTTTGACACCATTTTCCTAGTGATATTAATATACAATAATATTGATTTCATAGTCTTGAATGTCGAATTATACGACATGACATTTTTTGGGTATGTATGCAACTTATAGTATATGGGTTTTGTACTCTCAATATCACGAGGATACCCGATTGCGCTGTACTCTCAATATGCAAGAGATACCTAATTGTGCTTGAATATGAAGTGTACCTACCCAAAAAAAAATTATGAGTATTTCCGAATAATGACAAATCAAATATTCCTCTAACACCCCCTCTTGTCAATTGTTATTAGTTCAAAAGTATGTTTTTGATATTAGGTCTCTTTTCGGTGTTTTAAATCTATTGAATTATATTTAATTTGACACCATTTTCCTAGTGATATTAATATATAATAATAATTGATTTTATAGTCTATAATGTCAAGCGACATATTTTTTTGGGTCTCAGAGGAAATTTATTGTAAATGGGTTTTGTACTCTCAATATGCAAGAGATATCTAAGTGTGCTTTTAGGCGAATATGAAGTGTACCTACCCTACCCCTTGTAGGATTTGAACTTGTGACATCTCTTTCAAGAACACGAGTTCTTCAACATTAAACCAACTCAAATGAAGATATAAATTTGTTTTAATTAATTTAAATATAAATTTGTTTTAATTATTTAAATATAAAATTGATTAAAAAAAGAAAACAAATATATTATCAAACCAATGTTGATAAGTAAACCCAACTTTTTTTCACTTTACTCAAACAAGAAGCCCGTCAAATTAGATAACAACAGATCCAAAGAAAATTTGAAACATATGTACAAATTTTGTCATTACAAAGATAAATTAAAATTATAGGAAATTGTAGATAGGATTCGGTTGTCCTGATTTGGAAACCTTGCAGAGGTGGAATTTATTTGGCAAATACCTTTCTCGAATTAGAGACTTGATTGATGGACAAAATCATAATCAGGTCAACGGAGTAAGTTTGAAGAAAATGAGAGACATGATCACCCGGCACCCGTGCTTTTGGTATTCTAATATCTATATGTTCTCACTCCAGACTGTGCTGATGTCTATGTTCAGCCAGTTAACCAGTTACGTAGGTATATACATTGTATACGTGAATGTATGGATCAAACATGCTGAAGACACAAAACATGAAGTAAATATTAATCGTAAATACTAGAAACACATGCAGATAAGGCCCCTCAATGATTCATATTCATAATATTGAAAGAACATGTAAAGTATATTGTAATTAAGCCACACAATTAAATGTGATGTAGTTTCATGTATACAATCTATTTTCAATTACTCACATATTCTTTTCTAGAGGCAACACTTATTGGCACATTATCTTCATGAACATAATTTTTAGGAACACATTCGAGATTAGGATGGGTTCTCTCGCATGCATCCCCAACTTATTACTACCTTCAAATTATTATTATATTAGTTTCATTTCTCTTCTTAGGTTCTTATTCACCCATATTGACCTTTTTTTAATTTCTTAGTAAATAAACGACATTATTGGAATGACGAATATGCCATCTAGACCCAATATTTGGATCGACATTATTGAACCAATTAATGATATCATGAAAAACTATGTTTTGAATTTTAGGGTGTAAGATTGTATTTGTAGGGTTCCATTTTGTCATTTCTATGGTCACCTTAAACAATTAATTGTACTTACACTCAAAAATCCTCTTTACGACTTGAAGAAAAAAACTTAGGGTTTATAATATATTATAATAAAGAAGACATCTTGAAGTATATTGATCCATCAAAGATACCAATAATAGTATATGTACTTACAAGATTTACTCCAATGCTTGGATTCCCTAGATTGAGGTGCACTTGGATTTTCTACCTATCTATCTTGACGTCATAGTGGCTAATATCTCAATAAATGCTACAATAAAAAGGAGAGGTTGTGTACTAATATGTCAGCCCTAGTGAGTATCTCTAATCCTAACCGATTTTTTTCACATCTTGGATAACAATTGCTCTATTTTAATATATTAGATCTAGGATAGATTAACATATACTTGTTATCTTATTGCTATCATTTATATTATTGTCATTTATATATTTAGGTATCCACATAGTGGTACCTCTTATACAACCTTTAAATTATATAGCTTATGACTATTTTTAAAACAAAATATTACTACCTAAATCTCTTATTTCAACATCTATTGACAACTAGAGATAATCATAATAGTTTGTCCCCAAAGGTAGCCAATAAACAATTTAAAATTTGAGTAATAAATATATTTTAGAAAACATTAAAAAAATCTTGGTTTTGGAAAAATTTAGATGCAATATATCTTCATATATAAAATTAAATAAAATTGGTGGCTAAATGAGGGTTATTGTGATCACTTAACAACAAAAAGTTTGACACGCTATAATTCTACCCCATATCTAGTGAGGTCATGTACTTTATATCTCCGTTGAGATTATTTGTAGATTCCCCTAATAGACCAATTTCATCATTATATTCACATGAAGATTATCTACAACCAAGGAATATTTTGTGGATTGACATTTGTGTGTGTGCGCGTGCTCGTACACGTGTGCATGCATGCATGTGTGTTGGTTCTAGAATATTCTTCTCACTATTTCTACTTTATAAGATCATTATTAGAAACTAATTTAGCTTTACATAGATTCCACTAAACCTTTGACATGAATCTTACCCCAACAATGGTTTGGTCATTTTCATATTTTCTTTCTTTTATATTTTAAGGTTAAGACACTAATTTATTATTACATTCAATCATGTCACCTCTTAAGGTTTTTTTATAACAAGACTCAAATCCTTTAGGTTTAATATTTACTTCTCTTTTAACTCTTCTTTGAACATCCTTGAGTGACACATCATGGTGTACCTTATTAAATCCTAACATACAAATACCATTCAAGGTAACATGACTAGAATCACTCAATAAAATCCATTAGAAGATCTCAATAAAATCTATAAAATAAAAAATATGGGTAATGGTGATATTTATACTCTAAGGATCTAACACTCGTTAAAATGCTTTCAAAATCTCAAGCCATTTCTACATACAAGACATGGAAATTGAAAATTCCACTCCTCATAATACTCCTCGTAGAGATCCGAGACATAATCCACCACTAGATAACACCCAAGTTTTCATTAAAATATTCAAAAATGTTTTGTATATAATATAAAAGTAATAAAAAATAAACCAAATGTAAAATCAACTTTTGTAAACGGAAAATCAACCTCAAAAATCATATTACCCTCTTATAAGTCTCCCTACCCTAACATTCAAGTATGTTAAAGGGAATATGAACTCACCTACTCCAATTCATAACATATTACTTCAAACATTAAAAATCATACATCAACTCATTGCACATCCTTTATGGACATTAGAATAATATCTACAACTATTTTTATGATGGTCCAACAACATTAAACACCATTTCAATGCTTTTGGAAATATATACAAGCAATGGATTAAAACAAACACATATACAACTACCACACTCTTAGAAAATATCCTATCGAGGGATGCTTTAGATTGGTATAACCAACTTGTACAAACTCAATTACCAAACTAGAAGATATATTCAATCCTATTATAATAGAATTTAAACATCATGATCTCTTTGAAAAATAATAGGAATTTTCATCAATGAAAAAAATAGCTCACAATTATTCTCGTAAATTCATTAAAAGATGAAAGTCTTTTGCTCATGAATTTTATCACATCATAAATTTATGGTTTAACTTAAATTAAAAAGTAATTTTTCTCTCCTAAAATGTTGGAAGAATATTTTTAACAAGCTAAAATCTAAAACTATCTCATAAAGCAACTCAAACAACATAAAAATGTAAAAAAATGGTATTTCAAAATGGCAAAATGTAGATAGTTATATTGGGAATTTTTGTGCTTAATGATATATGTTTTGGCTTACATTCCTTATGCATTTGTTTATACACAAATAGAGCTAAAAATACTATACTAAGATATCTTGAGGCTTGAATATATCATATACTTCTTAGACACGTCAAGAACACTATTGTTAGTCAAAAAATCCCTAATACCTCGTGTACAAAAAAAAATCCCTAAATTTTTCAAAAATATTTTCTACCTCATTGGGTAAAACCATCAAGTAGGGACATCATCTACTTGTCGATCATGCCCTTTTGGTTGATCATGTCTAGGGCCATTTAATAATAAATTTTTCGAGTGTGTATATTTATTCCATTCTTAGGTCATCTTTAGTGTGGAATGTTACTTATGGATTCATATAAATACAAATTAAACCCACTCATTTACTCACTTGGTAGTCATTTGGAAATAACCTAGAAAATCTTCCAAAGATTCACCTTCAAATCTCAATAAAATATACCTTAATGTTCCCTATTTCAAGAGTAGGCATTAGAAGTAGTCAAATAAACTAGGTCCATTTCACTCGAAGTCTAGCTAGGACAATTCCAATCTAATTCAAGATCATCTCAATCCACGTAAAAGGACTAATTACCAAGTATTTAAAAGGAACGATAAATAATTCATTGCAAGTCATAAAGAACTTAGATGCTAATAAAACATCACACTCAATAAGATGAAAGTAATTTGCCATAATAAATTTACAAAAACCTTTGCAAACAAATGAACAAAAATATCATATATTATTATGGAACTCTATGTAGTGTAATGAGAAGGGGCCTTCCTTATATAGGAAAGGAAGATCAATCTAATAACTAGTCAAGGCTATAGATCAAGCCATTAATCAAGGAAAGAACTAGACAACAAAGAACTAGTTGAGACCATAAATCTAGGAAAAAACTAGATAACAAAGAACTAGTGAAGACTATAAATCAAGGAAAGAACTATACCTAACAACTAGATAATATATTCCTAATATATAAATAAGATAAAATAAATATCCACACATGAATGGGTGAGGATAAATAATAAAGAAGGTAAATAAAGTACCGGTGAAGATGAGATAAGGTAAATGACTTACTCTAACACCCCTCCCCCTTAAGTTAAGTGGGGACCAAAAAAACATTGGCATTTTTATAGTATGAGTCCCAAAAACAAGGCATGATCAAGTACTCATGTACAATAAATACATGAAGAAATATTGAACCAAAAGTAGGAAAGAATCTGCTTTAGAAGGAGAGAACAAAGAATAAGAAGAAGGAAGATGCTCTCACAAACATCCCCAAGAAAACTTCAAAACCGCAAACATGCCACGTAACTCAATGTAGTGAGGTAATGAAAAGTATTTGTAAATATTTCGGCAACCTTCTTTTGAGTCGGAATGTACTCCAAGTAAATAATTTCATCCTAAATGTTGCTAATGAATGAAGTGTATGTGAATATAAATATGCTTGGTATGTTGGTTCTCAACGAGGTTGCGAGAAATGTGAATTAAACTTTGGTTTTCACACCAAATAATAGTTGGTGAATCTTGTGGGAATCCAAACTCTGTCAATAATTGTCAAAGTTAAAGAATCTACTAGCTCATTGTAATTTCTTCCATGTTCTTTGCCTCTAAAGATGAAATTGCAATAGCATTTTTTTACACGCCCAAGCAATGGAGAAGAATTAGACAAAAATAGTATCCAAAAGTGGAACATTTGTCATCAATAGAATCTATCCAATCTGAATATGTATATCCAACCAACTAAATAGAACCCCTGGTGTAGTGTAGTCCAAAATGGGAAGTGCCTTGCAAATAGTGCAAAATCCTTTTAACATCCTATTAGTGACTAATATAAGGATAATGTGCAAACTGAGATACAAGACCTAATGTAAATGAAATATTAGGGTGAGTATGGGTCAAGTACATGAGACTTCTAACCAACTACCTATATAATGTAGGATCACAAAGTGGAGTGGTACATGTGGAAGTAAGAGTAACCCCAAACTGAAAAGGAGATGGACTTGGCTTGCAATCAACCATATCAAAACCATGAAAAAGATAATGGGCGTACTTTTCTTGACTCAAATGAATCCATAAAATTTAATTAATAAATCTACAAACCAAGGAAATAATGTAATAACCCTAGATTTATCATGTCAAACTACATGGAAAGAGAACCATCTAAATAGTCTGAATGTGAGAAGAAGAGTTGTCAATAAGTAGAAAATAATCAACATACAAGACAAGTATAAAATATCCTCTCCAACATGTTGGAGATATATTGTAGGGTCATAGTGGCAGCAAAAAAAAACTAGTAGATAGAAGAAAAAATTCATCTTCTCATACCAAGCCCGAGGGGCCTGTTTGATACCATAGAGAGACCCACAAAGTCTACAAACAAGAGAAGAGTCATGAATAAATATAGAAGGATGCACCATGTATATTTCCTCCTCTAAATCTCCATGTAAGTAGGAATTATTCACGTCCATCTAGTATACATTCCACCCTTGTGATGAAGAAATAGCAAAACAAGGCATTTTAAATCCATCTTGAAACGGGTGGAAAATTCTCAAAGTAATCAATACCTTCAACTTGTGAAAAACCCTTTGCAACAAGATGAGCCTTATACTTGTCAATGGATCCATCAATTGTGTATTTGGTCCAGTATACCCACTTACACCTAACCCTATTTCTTCCTTTAGGAAAAGAAACCAAATCCCAAGCATTATTCTTCATCAAAGAAGAATACTCATCTGCATCATCGCATCATCTCAATCTTGTATCCCATGATCATGTGAAAAGATTGTGGATCCTTAGAAACTTCCTAACACAAAAGTCTAGAACTTCGTAGAATGTGTATGATAATTCCTAGTGGGTGGAAGATCCCAGAATGAAAGGTGTTGCCTCGAAAACTATAAATACGAGCCCACTTAGGCATAGTGACAACATCATTGGGAATAGGATCCTCATCGGCATCCATAACCTCCTCGACATCCTCCTCAAATAAGGGATCCTTAAGATGAGATAAAGAAGAAGTAGGTATGGAATAAGATGAATAATCATGAGTATAGTAACACTAATCAAACTGAACATGTGCTCGAAAAATAACCTCATGAGTATTATGATTTATAATTGTATAATCTCTCGTGTCCTCATAATACCCTATAAAGATCAAGGGTTTTTATGAGACCAAAATATGTCTCATTATATCACCAAATAACACTCTTATTCTCTCTCTTAAAATCAAGCTTTCAAGTGAATTTAGATGTAGTTTTAATAATGGATAGCATATTTAAGGTAGAATATAGGATTTATCTTATCATCTCTTTAGAAATCTATTTGCAATCTAATTTTTGTTATTTCCTGATATTTCTTCTAAGTTGGAATGCAATAGTGTGTAGAAAATAGGTCATAAGCAACTCTACTCCAAGTTCATAGATTGTTGCTACTGAAAACTTCCACGCACTCTTGAAAGGTCCATTTACTTACTCCAAGTCCATAGATTGTTTCTCTGATAAATTCCGTGTAGCTACTTAAAGGCCCAACTACCAAAAGTATTTTGGTTTGTTCCAAAGTAATGTAAAGGAGCACCGAATTATTCATCCCACTCTTTGCTTCCACGTCATCAACCAAGAATACAAATCCAAACATGTGGCAATCCAAATTCATGCATGCATGTGGGACTCCAAGAAGAATTCAAAGTCATGGACTTAGCACTCCTTCATTTTCTCTCCATGTTTCAAGGATGAGAAAATAGTGGAATAGTATTAGGAATGTTGAATAAGTACTCTCCCACTTTGTGTTCCTATATTAAAGGGATGAGTTGTAGAAATATTCTCCATGATAAGTGGACTGTTGTAGTCAAGTTTGTTTAGGATTTATTTTATGAATAAATCCACCCAAGAATAGGTAGTTAGTTCTTGGTGTGTGGACTAAGTAAACTAGGAAAGGTTCTAAAAATACCTCTTCCATATACTTGGAAAGGGGGACATATATTTTGTAAATCAGTTTTGAATCAATATAATTGTAGTTCTAAAAAGTTCCTTGTAGTTGCTCCAAATCTAAAGGGAAGAGAATGGCCAAAAGCCACTCTTCCCCAAGGAGGAGGATTTTTTGTTATTTCTTAGCATAGTTTATTTACTATAGATTTATTTTCGTTAATTTATTTCAGTAATTTATTTGCTGCATGTTTCCTTTTTATGCATGATTAATTTCAGTTTGTTTTCTTAGGAAGAAGTACTATTGAACAAGATTTTCTTTCTCCTTTTGCATACAACTTTAGACACCACCTTGGTTATAATGACACCAACTTTTCTATGAGTTGGTTAAGTGACTGGTAATACAATGAGCCATCAATTTTCTCTTCTTATCCAATGCTTTCCTTTTCTTATTTTGCATAAAGGCCCAAACATGGCTCCCAAAGACTCAAAAAAATGATATATCAAGCTTACTTTTGGACTAAGGTTCCTCTAGAGTCAAATGCTCAAGTGCTTTGGGTGGAGTGCAATTATGGATGTAGTTAGCACAATTAAATGCTTATGTCTAGTATACGGGAGGTAAATATCTAGAATGCATCATGCAGTTATCCATTTCCTTTAAAGTTCGTTCTTTTATTTTGTTAATCCATTTTGTTGTGGAGTATGAGGAATATAATGTTGGTGAATAATGCCATGAGATTTCATAAAATCATAAAACTCTTTATTGAAGTACTCGCTCCATTATCAATCTCAAGGTTCTTTATGCAACTAGAAGATTGTTTCTTGACCAAAGCCTTAAAGAATTTGAAGTGTGAAAAACATCACTTTTGGACTTGAGAAAATAAACTCAATTAGGCCTCGAGAAATTATCAATTAAGGTAATTACATACTTAGCTCAATTGAAAGAGTGGGTAAGAAAAACCATCAAGTCACTATGGACAAGCTCAAGTGGAGAAGAATATATTTTGGAAAAATTGTTAGGGAATGGATCGTGGTGTTTTTTCCCGATGCACGGCTAGGAAAACTCCCTCAAAATAAGAAACTCTAGGAAGATCATCAACCATACCATGAGTGCTCAACTCCTTCAAATATCTGTAATTAAGATGTCCAAATCTCTCGTATCAAAGCTTACTCTCCAAATCTACATGAGAAACCAAGTTTGACCTATGGAGGAAGTGTCAAAGTGATATATTCTAGAGCCATGATCAACAATAACTTGAGAATAATCTATAAAATGATATAGTCTAGAGCCATGAGCCGAATTCAAAATGAAGAGAAAATTCTTGACCCTTTATCATCCCCAATTTAACAAACAGGTTGAATCTTATAACAAAATCTTAATAAAAATACTTCAAATAACCATCCTAAACTCCCACTCTAATTTGTCATCTCAAACTTTATTCAAATCTTTGGGATTATCATGTAGTTTCCATATGGCCACTAAGGCAACCCCATTCTCACTTGAATTCAATTCCAAATTAGTCCTTCCACTCAGGTGGAATTTCCTTCCTTCCATATCACCCTATATGGAATCATTCCTTATGAGGATATCCATTAATTCGTTACCACACTCTCAATCGCATTGATGAAAAACTTGATAATGTTGTCCATCCTAACCACAAATGCAAAGAGTGTATCACTAAGAAACACAAAAAAATCATTAGACCCCACAAATTCAAATTTGACGACTTGGTATTGAAGTTATATTATACCCATGAAAAATAAGGAAAATATGATCAAAAGTGGTGGGGTCCTTATCTCATTAAAGGCGTCATGGGTCTCTGTACTATTGTCTAAAAACAATTGAGGGCCATATCTTCAAAGAATCAACCATTGCTCATTTTATTAGGAAGTTGAACACTTGACCCGTATATTTATCCATTCCACATTCTTCAAATTCACCGTTCATCAACTCGCTACTTAACTCTAGTTTCATCTCATTTGGGTTTATACAACCATCATCTCCTACCTTGAATACTTTGGTAATTTATCTATCTCTTCAAGCTTGCTAACTCCAAAAATTGTGTCCTATTTATTTCCTTTTATCACAATTTAACATCCTTATATAAACTACCAACTTTTTTTCCCTCTTCATCTTTATTATCGGCCTCTCGCTTATCCCTTTTGTTCCCTCCTAGCTAAGTGATTTATGTCTTATTTTACTTATTATCTTCTAGTGTTTATTTTCAATAATTCTTATTCGGGGTTCTAAGAAACTATCTGCACTATCACATGCGGGTTGGGTGACACTAGCAAATATGTATGAGGTAGGTATATTCCATTTAGCATTTCATTACTTCTATTTCAACACTTCCATTTCAACTTTACTTTCAGAAATTCCTTTTGATTTCATATCATGTAAATATTTTTTTGAACACCGTCTCATGTTTCACTATTGTGACATGCAATGATCTTTAGTTGAAGCATGTGTGTAGTCATAAAATCATGCACTTTAGATACTATTTAATCCCGGTCTCATACTACTATTTAGAAGGTTTTGAGTGAAGAAAGTACTAATTAAACCCCATATTTTAGCCATCTTCTTTTATTTTATTTCATCATTCCCAACCTCTTACACCTACATGCCCAAAAACTATCTTCACTTTGCATCATTTTAGCCTCGACTAGGGCGCCCATGGGTGCCTTGGTCCCACCAGACCGCCCCATCCCATTTTGCATTTTCCCATCACTTTTTGGGCTCTTTCTATCCATTTGAGATCTTTATCTTTTTGTTGGTCAACCATTTCAAGGTTAATTATGAAATTAGATCAAGAGAACCCTATAAATATAAAGTTATGAGACCATAATGAGGGACCAAGCACTAGTCAATACTATCATCCACCTAGAGTTGCATCCATTTGGAGATCATTTGCATCCATTAGCTCCATCACAAGGAAAAGGTTGGTTCATTTGCATCACACAAGCATAGGGGGAGGGATTATATTCTATTCCATGCACACATTCTATTACATTTTCTACATCTAGTTATTACTCACTACTTCATAAAGTACGAATGACACAAGAGTCCATAGGGAACATTAGGTGCATGTGCACACACACACACACACACACAAAACTACATTTGGGTCTTAAATGTAGTGCAACGCTCGGGCTAATAAGCCCACTGTTGTGGCAAACCCCATGAGGTCATTCCACCCATTCATTTCAATTCTTTTTTTAGGGTTTTGATACTCCTCTTTAGTCTTTTGTAGGTCATCCCTTAATCTTGGATTATCAATGACACCAGCACAGGTAAGGAGTCTGACGCGACACACACAACGAAGTTTTTGGACCACTTGTTAGACCTTTGAAATTCAGTTCTATATCTTTTACATAGACCAAGGTGCCCATTCTGTAGACCAGAGCACCCATAGATACCCAATCCCTCTCCAGGCACTCCATTCCAAATAGATAGCTCGAATCCATCATTTTCGAGTATGTGCACATTCGTTCCTTCTTTTGTTCCTTCACTACTCCTACGACACGGTTCAAATTTTCCTCTGAATCAATCTAAGTCACTTCCATATTTCTCTTCCATTTTCATTATTTACTTTTTGGGTCATCTTTACATTTACATTACTACATCTATTTACTTTATTTATAGTTGTTCATAGCTTAGATTAACGACCCACATATCCCACATTTTTAGTTAATCAATGTGTATACACCATATTTTTACGCTTTCTAACCATTTATTTTATGCAGGGCTACTAAGACATTCTTCTCTTGAGTGGATGCCTTAAGGGACCTACCGTGATTCGGGTATGATCCTACTTGGTCATGTGGGCTAGACCACAACATTTGAGAGATGTCATTATTATCCTTAGTCACCCTACACATGCCTCGTTTCTTCCCCTTTTTCACACATTTCACTCATTATGTATATTTATTGTATTATGTTCACTTGTTTCCTCTTATTACACATTATTATCCTTAGTTTCGGTCACATTGGACCTCTTTCATTTATCCCCATTATTCTTCTTGCATCCACTCATATTTTAAGCATCTAACCTTATGGTTTCCCCAAATCCAATGCCATCATTGATCACCCATGGGAAATGACACCTATTTTGGTTTTTTCATAGACGATGTAATGGCGTCGAGTATATATACATTATTGCCTTCTTGTTATTTTCACCAATCGACAATCATTTTCTCACACATGTACTTACTTTTTCTCACACTATTTTGCACTACTTTGCAAGTATTGATTGAATTTAGAGTTTTGGAGCTTTATGCATTTTTATTTTGGTCACCATAGTGAGTTAGGATTGGATATATTCTTATTGAGATTTCCCCTTCTCCACCCATAGCAATTCTCTCTCAATGTTATTGTCTTTGGGGAGGATTATGCATCAACATTCACACACACACTATAGGTAAGTATTTATAAACCTCTTTAGTTTTTCATATTTTATGTGTGTGTGTGCTCATTCATTGTTATAGGATAGAGTAGATGTATGTTTTCTTTGGTTTATTACATTGTCTTATTGTTACTATTCCCTTGGCTTTATCCACCCCTTGGTTGTTTCCCTCTCTATTTCAAAATCCTAGTAGGATACATATCTTTATCTTAGTTGTAGGCCTTAGAAACCTATAGCTATCTTAGGGCTAGGGCTATTATCCTCTAGATTTATGACTTTAGCACTCCTTGAGCACCTTTGCATACACACATAGTGATTGGTCCTAGATTGGATCCTTATACTTGAGAACCAAAATGGGAACCTCTCTTTTATTTGTCATACATGTGACACCTAAGGTTTTAACGAGAAGGTCAACACATAGTGTTGTAACATTGCTAAATTTATAAATCGCTAGTACATCATAGTAAAAAAATATTGTAGATGACCAAATCATTCCATTTTATAAAATAGGCCATGTTGTTTCGTACCTTCTCAAATTTACACTTCATTTCTAGTCTAAACAAAGAACTTCCTTATCACTCTCAATTTGAACATCCAATATGTATTTCCAAATCATCTCTATGTCACAATTCTCAACTAAGTGTACTACCCCTCATGTTTTGAGAAATTGTACTTATTGTTGTATTTTGAAAATTTCTTTGGAGCTATATTCTAATTTATGTATTAATTCTTATTAATTAATTTGAATATATAACATGATGTTAACCCTTTAAATAAATAAGAACAACCTACCATATATGTCTTATTTATTTTTATTTCAGGGTTAAATCATATGGTTAATCCTACATTGATAATAATTGCAAGATAAGAATGGTATATAAGGCACAACACACTCCAAAATCCTTGATGATGGGGAAGAAGACAAAAACATAGATTAAATTCACCATTCCTCCCTCTACTAATATATGTTTATGGTGCTTGTGTGTAAAAGGGTCCTCTTACCTACCATATAACATGATGTTAACCCTTTAAATATATAAGAAAAACCTACCATATATGCCTTATTTATTTTTATTTCGGGGTTAAATCATATGGTTAATCCTACATTGATAATAATTGCAGAGATAAGAATGATATATAAGGCACAACACACTCCAAAATCCTTGACAATAGGGAAGAAGACAAAAACATAGATTAAAGTCACCATTCCTCCCTCTACTAATATATGTTTATGGTGCTTGTGTGTTAAAAGGATCCTCTTACCTTATAATTATTACCAAAACATATGAAGAAAAATATTGATGTTAGATTAATAATTTCTTATAATAATTATCTTAGGATGATTTAATATATGCAAACATAAACCCCATGAAAATTAATAATCTAATTAAAATAGTTCATAAAGGTCTGTAAGCATATACTACTCAAAATCCCATTATAAAAAGAGTGAACAAAGCAAAACATCCAAGCATATAATTATGTTGATAAACATTCTACAATGGTAGTAAGGGGTCCTACTTAATGGTGTGACAGTATATGTTTAATTCTTTACATTAAATTAGATGTCCATTTGACCGTCACTTAAAAGTATTTTTTTATTTTGAGAAGTCAATCAAAAATTAATAATATCTTGACCATATGATAGAATTTGGGTCCTTTTTTTTCAAGAACAAATTTTTATAACTAATAAGTGAGAAATATGAAATCAACATAATTATTAATTAGCGATGTATGTGTAAAATCCAAATCAAAAAGCTTGAAATTGATATCTAACATTTTTTTAAATAAATGTATTTAAGTTATTTGTCTTATTATCAAATGGGTTGTAGTCCAATGGTGTGCACGATGGTGTAAAAGGTGTTGCTATCCATTCACCATGTTATACATCCCAAGAGATACTTTGGAAGTAATAAGAGATGAGGTCATGATCATGTCCTTGACGAATTTTGTGGAATGGAAATCCTTGAGTCCTTTACAGCTAAGCCTAAGAATTTTTACACCTAGTCTTTGAAAACTTCAAATTTTAGCATTATTGAAGATCATTTACATAGTGTGGACAAACCGTGGACTGAATCCAAGAGCCTAAAGCATTTCCAAAATGAAATACCACTCAATGTGGTCATAGGATTTGACATAATCAATTTTTCTAAATAAGGTTTTATGTTTGGTTAGATGAGCCCATTCCATCCCTTCCCAAACAACAATGATATTCTCGAGAATGTACATGTGCTTAATAAACATCATTTTCTCGCTACGGAAAACATGAGGAAGGAGATTTTAAATTTTGTTGGATAAAGCCTTAGTAATGATTTTATAGGATGTCAATTTTTCAAGGTCCCCAACTTAGGAATACACTTGATGTTTCCTTGGTTGATCAACTCACCTAGAGAGTTGGAAGCGAGAGCCTCAAGGTAGACATTATAGAGGTCAAGTCCCAGAGTATCCCACATGGTTTGATAAAATTTAGAGGGGAATCCATCAACTCCTATGGCTTTATCGGGATCCATTTGAAAAGAGGGAGTGAGAATTGACATGGCACAACTTGCAAGTATTAAAGCAATGCCTCTTCTCTAGCATGGGTGACAGGTTGAGAGGAAAAGACACCATGATAATGGTGGAAAAATGCTTGAAGAATGTCAAGTAAGGAAGTGATTTGAACATATTATCAGAAGATGGATTTGATTTGCATGGTAGAGTGCTTGGCTCGGAGCATAGCAAAGAATTTTAGAATCCCGATTTTAAGCCAATGAAGCCGAGCACGAAGCGAGCACCTCTAACTTTGTAAGATTCCTCAATTTTGAGTCTTCATCTCTAATGGGCAGCCTGAAGCTAAAAGTTTTGATTGAAAGGAGAGGCATTAAGCTCTTGTGAGATTCGTTGGAATTCACAATACTAAGAATTATGGGCGATGTAATCTTTGAAAAGAGCAGAAGTTGTTTTCCATGTACCCATGTGTTCTACTCTTCTTGTTGTGATCCTTCTAATACTACCTATGCCAAGCTCAAAAGTCTTCTAAGAGATTTCTTCTAGGTTAATTTTGAAGGCCACAGGATTTCATAGAGTAACATGGGATACTTTTTGTAGACCCAAAGAAATGTGTGTCTTTGGCCTGCTTGACATCAAACTTTAAGGAGAGCTCTCTATGTCAAATGGTTGATTCGTAGCGGGAAGGGAATGAGTCCTAGAAGATTCGCCCCTTTGACATTACATCCGTAAGGATCTCCCTAAGAAGACAATCCTAGAAATGCCTTAACTTCCATTCCCTTCACCTCTGCTAGGTCCTTGTCAAAATCAGAGGTAATTTTATAGCTCAAAGTATTTGGAAGTCCTGGGAATTGCTTAAATCACACCTTATTTGGAAGGGGATGGCTTGGATGTGGTCTTTCTATCAACTCCTCTCTCTGGTGGTCATCCATTTTCACTTTCCATGATGCACCTCTTATTTTATCTCCTTGGGATAAAGCTATTCGGATCTTCAAAAAAGGCATCAAAGTGGTGGGTGATTTATTTAGGGAACATTCTATAACCTAGCTTTCTTGAGGATCCTTAGCTTTTAAGTTCAACCTTCAACACCAAGATGTTGAATCAATCACGAAAATCATTGCTTGCATACCTAAGGAGTTCTTACACAAAATTGGCATCACTTCAGGTGTCCCATGGTGGTGCGACTTGAACTAGCCTTGCACTACTATACTTCGCCACTACAAACCTTACATGGGTTACTCCTTATTTTCCCAGAGACGGTGAATGTTGATTCACTTAACCAACGCAAGAACATTTCCTCCCAAAGTTACGTGTGGAAATCATAGTACGAAAGGGTTTGGTCGTTTCTTGTTGAACCCAAAAAAATCTCAATTTTTGTGGTGCATCTTGCACCAAGGACATTCCGTAGGGAATCGAATTAGGAACATGGGTTTGAACCCCACCTACTTCATTTATCACCAACTCCGAGTCTATCAAGCACATTTTCTGGGTCTTTCCTTGTGCTCAATCGACCTAAAAATGAATTCACTCCCTATTTCAACCCTTCTCCCTAGATTTCTTTACCTCGAAGATGGTTCTCTTGGGAGACTCGACTTTACTACTTACGATTTACAAAAAAATCGCACATATTCGGAGTGATACTTTGTTTCACCTTGGAAAGATAGAAATAATGCCATTTTTAATAATGTTCCTATGGATAGAATTTTTGTTGTTACTAATAAAGTGGCTATTCTCTCCACTATGGTGCTCCGATTCATAACCGTGTCAGAAAGACCGACCAGTGGAGGTTGAACTCCTCCAGCCCTTCTCGACCATTGGGTCATCGCGCCCTTGCACGGTCATCTATGTTCCTCCTGATGCTCATGTTTATTGCCACTCGTTGTCTCATCTAGCGCACCATTCTCCCCTCCTCTCGAGGAAGAGGGTTTCACAGGCGTCGTTCCCGGAGTCAATGGAGTTCTTCTCCTCGATGACGGTGGTCCCCTCGGTCTTGGCCCTCCTCCCTTGCTCAAGGTGGAATTTTTGGCCACCTTGGCGGAGTGAGCTAGTCTATCCCCTAGCATGTCAAATTTCTGTGGCTAACCCTTGTCATTTCTCCTTTTCAAAGCAACTTTGATAATTCTAATGATTAACAACAACGACAATAACAACACGATGAAATTGGTTGGGAGCCTATCCCCGACACGACTCACCCTGGTTTTGGCTAGGGAGATAAGTTGAATAGTCCTCCGCCTCCTACTACCATGTTCGTTGTTGCAGCGTAGGTTTCTGGCTACGGCCTTGTTTTCGGTTACTTGTTTTATTTGCCCTTTTTCCGATTGAGGTCCGCACTTTTATATTGTTTTGATTGACCTCCCTCCCGAGGCCTTGCTAGCTTGACATTCGGGGAGTGATTTTTCCACCCATCTTGTATATCTATAAAAAAACACTTTTCAATCAAAAACTTCAAATTCAATAATTTAAAAAAATAATTAAAAATTATACTATTAAATAATCACAATCTCATTATAAAGAGAGAGCAAACCACAAATGTAAATTATTATATGTGTGTGTGTATGTGTGTGTGTCAAATGGAATAGTTACCCATGTTAAATTAGTAAGAAAAATCATTTGTAAACGTATATACGATGCTGCCCATATCGAAGAATCAACTTAGTGCATGTTGGGACTTTTACTTCTCTTGTCTTCTTAATTTATTGTGAATCGATCCCGAGCGCCTGATTAACTACAGAAATTGAATTTGAATATGGGTACCTATATGGCATAAATTGAGAGGGGCATCAGGCACCCAATACTTCTGCTAATGCTGTCCTGTCCACTCATAAAAGTCTGTTTGTCTTAATGATTTTAAGGAAAATAAAAAACGGGGGCCTTTTACCTTTTTTTTGGATGGTGACTACTGATAGGACGGTTTTTGGTTAAAAAAGTTAGAAGAGACTATTTAAACACACCATACGATCCATCGAAGATTTGAATTCTTCACAAAATAGCATCGGATCCCATTCCACTATATTCTCAAATCTGGAAAGTGGGTGCACTATTATCTTATCTAACTAACTTCGTTTATGCTTTGAAAACATCCACGGAGGAAACGCTTCCTTACATTCTTTTTCCAAACAATTTTTACCTGACTGATTAGCGAAAATCTCAAGGCTCACGTCATGAGCACAATTATTCTTCGGTTATTCATCATCAAAATTTAGAAGGATAGGGTATGTGTGTTTCATATTTAAAAGATAATTAAGTGCTTCATGGTCTAATATGTTTTTGAGTTATTTTGTAGACCAAAAACATGATGTAGGGCCAAGTGAGTCTTAAAAGGACCTTTGCTTTTATCTTTCATGTGTGTGAGTGTATCACATGACTTGATCTTGAGATAGGGGTACTCTTAAGATTTTCACTTTTAATCTACTATTATAAATATCTTAAATATATCTAATTAAAAGAGAGAAAAATTAATCTATGGGTGTTTATATTGGATTTGTTATATAGATTAGATATGTGCCTTGAGAGTGATATTTATGGACATCTTTTAGATATATGTATTTATAACATATATGCTAGTTATAAGGGTGCGTCTCCATGCTCACATGTGAATCGCTCCCCCAGGATGGCGAGACCCCATCTGCGCAAGAGTAGTGCACAAGGCGCTATCTAGGAGCCGAGGGACTCTCGGCCGAGGCAAAGGTTGGCCGAGGCATGGGTTGGGGTTGACGACCTCACATGCATGTGCCTGCTGAAGATCTGGCGAGTTAAGCGCGCGTAGGGCAAAAATGGGTGACCTCCGGGAAGTTCCCGGTGGCGCACCAACGCAACTCTTGAGGGCTGTGGAGTGAGTAAGAGTTGTGCATGGGGAATATGAAAGGACCATGCTATGAGCCCAAGGATGTCTCAGAATCAAGGTTTAGCCGAGGCGGGTTGGTGAGCAATGTTGGTTGCACTTAGGAACAGTGCAGGGTGTCTTGGAGCGAAGAACTTACCCAATGTACGCGGAGCGAGTTGGGCAACTCATGTGGGCGATGCAGTGGCAGAGCGGGAGTTGGTTTGAAGCATGAAGACCTTGTACGATAGAGGCCTTGCGTTGAGAGTGCAGCGCATGCCTAAAGAGCCAAGTGAGCATGGCAGTCAATACAGACCAACAGGGGGAACTCACAACCCCACCAAGTGGAGTGTGGAACACTTGGTGCACTGGACATTCAGAGGATGGGGTGTTCAGCAGACCTTGGAGATATACTCTACCCTTGCGGAGTATGTCCATGCAGAGATGTGCATCGTGGATCAGCAGTGGGACTCCAGTGTTAAGTGACAATGGACTTGGGAGACCTTTGAGGTGGCAACGTCCTTAGAGCGAGTTCATGTGGGAAACAACCAAGAGGCGTGATGGAGTGAGACTGGGATTCGGAGGTCGAAACGGAGGAGAAGTAACTCGGACGCGAGCGAGCCAAGTGTGGCGAGCTCCTCAACCTTGCAGAGGTTAAAACAGCGCAGATGAGTCGAGTGCTCACATAGATGTATCGGAGTGCGCGGAAGCGCGGATGCGAGTGGGTGCGAAGCAGGCCGAGACTCGGTGAAGTGGACAGAGGTGGGTTCACATGGTGATGCGCGACATGGTGGGGTGAGTCGAGGACATCATGGATATCGTTGCGGTGGTGAGTGACAACGAAGGCGTAAAGGCTTGAGAAGTCAATGCGGTCTGGACGCAGACGGGTGTCTCGAAGAGTAGGCACGCCGATGTCAGTGGCCATGGCATCGGGGCGAGATCAGAGGATGGATCGAGCCGAGGGAAGCAGAGTACCTCACCCGCATGTGATGCGGTCTACCAGGATGGCGAGCTTGCAGTGCTCCCAGCAGGGATCCTTGGTGTTGTGGACTTGGGTGACAGATTGGTCAGCAGTCGGGGTGAGTAGAGGCTCACACCCGGGAAGGACTCAGAGGAGGACTTCCCCCGTCGGTGCACGCGTAGGTGACCGGCGCGGCAACTCAGGCAGACTCATGGATGGATGACAGATAGGTGCATGTGATGCTCCTCAGTGGCCTTGTGCAGAACAGTGGGATGTTCGACAGTGAGCCGACCAGCGGCCTAGAGTTGGGTCAGTGATGAGTCGTGGAGGCGTGAGTTGTGCATTCCCTCAGGTGAACTAAGAAGGCATATTAAGAGCTCCCGGCGGTTGTATGGGCAGCCGTGGCATTCGGCGAGTGGTCTTCTGGAGCAGTTGTATGGGCAGCTGTGAAGGGTGTTGGAAGAGGTTCACTTGTGCATTGTGTTGGAGATGCAGTTGGGGAATGGGTGGTGGATGAGAATGGAGAAAGGCGTAGTCTGGGACTACTGGAGTAGCTTGATCCTCTAAGGCGAGCGAAAAAAGTAGTGTCTCAGTGCCACACGTTGGCTAGTTAATTCCGCTTCAAAGCTAGCCCCGTGACAGCTGGTATCAGAGCTTCATCGAGCGAGAGAGTAAAGCGTGCGATACGCGCAGCATGACAAATTGTATCGTATCGAGCTTGTGAGTTAATGTTGTACTTGATACTCAGAGTGATCAACTGGTGTCAGTGCATTTGAAGTGATGCTCTCTTTGGTACCTAGAGCACAATGAGCGTGGTCTGGAGTTGGGAACAAAGTGTAAACCAGTGCGAGTAGTTGGCGAAAGAGCTCTCAACTTTAGGCATGTGGGATGTTGATTGAAGAACAGGGTGGCAGACTAGGGAGCCAACGCAATCAACATCGTTGGTGATCGGATGGGCGGGACACCAACGCGGTTGGGCGGAGCAGAAGTAGACTGGTGTGTGCTTGTGAAGCGGCGTCAGATTGAAGTGCCTAACCTTATGTGCGGCTATGCAGAGTCGTACATGTTTGAGGGAGTTGGTTGTTGGACGAATCGGATCAGGAGAGTCTTGTGAAGATTGGCAATCAACGGTGTTGGCGATCGGAAGGCGGGACACCAACACAACTGGATCAAGAGGAGCAGTTATGTTCCAGATAAGAAGAAGACTGGTGTGGGCCTGGGCAGCATCAGATCAGAGTGATCCAGCGGAGTATCAAGGCTAGTTGAGCCTCATTTGATGTCACAGTGGTACGAATGAAAGACAGTGAACTTTCTCAGCTGTAGACCAGAGGGTTGATGAGAAAGAAGTCATGTAGTTGCGGCAGTGGTCGGCATGGCGTTTAGTGATCAGGGTGTTGTAGACCTATGCAGGTGTCAAGAGTTGGCACTTGTGCAATGCAAGTAAGCTAGTGCAGGTTGCTAGAGACTTCGTGGGAGAAGAAGGCCAGTGGTTGAACAGATCTCAGTTGTAGAGGAGGCGACAGGGAAGCATACAGTGTGGGCTGGGTAACGTCACTTCAGTGGGCAGTTCACGTGGAGGCTGGTGCAGAACTTACTCCTAGCAGTTTGGGTGAAGGGATAACACTTGGTAGAGTCCAGGTGCAGTGGCAGAGTGACTCGAAAACTTGGTAGGTGCGAAAGCACTGAGTAGCACGACGACTCCCCAGAAGTTGTTGACGGGACTTGTACATTGTGGATGGCTGAATTGCAGTGTTTGTGAAGTGATATCAAGTTGATACTCGAGCCATGAAGTGGAAAAAGTGGCTCTCCTTGGCGCAAATCACGATGGTGAATTTTGCGAAACCTTAGAATTTTAGGTTAGCAATGGTGGCAGTGGCTACATTCCGGAGTAAAGCAAGAGTTGCGTATTCGGAAGTGCTGGTTGGTTGAAAGTGGTGGTGAGTAGATCAGTCAAGTTGCAGTGAAATGAGGTATTCCTGGTGAAGAGTTTGCCAGAAGATCAGCATCAGAGTCACAGTGGTGGTATGGTGTTGGTAGAAGTGCTGAACAAGGGCAGCATTTGCGGTGTTGTAGGCCCCTAGATCAGTTGGAGAATATCATGTGTTGCGTGTGGAAGCATGGTGTGACCAGTTTCAGCAGTAGTGAAACCTTGCAGTGGTTCGTCAATCGGCATGGAGGTTGGCGGTTCTCCAGTTATGCAGTGAATGTTGTGCAAGAAGGGCTCAGAGCTTGGTAGGGCAGCTTGTACATCATGCAGAATTCCTAAGAGGTTGTGGGAATTGCAGAAGGGGTATCCCATCAGACATTGTGTTGGATGTTTGGTGAAGTGTAGTTTCAGTGGAAGGGAGCTACAATGACAGAAGTGTTGAGCGATTTGGCACTTTTTGTCCCGAGCACAGGGAGTTAGCACAGCGAGATGTTGAAGAGACTGAGTTGTGTTATGTCAGCAGTGACCGAAGTGTTCCGTGTGTATTTGCATGTGAGTAGTGCATTTACATTTTGTCCAAGTGTTGCGAACACTTGCATCCTTTCTCGCAGCTTGCGAAGTCTAGCATCGGCGCCGTGGGCATCGCCACTTTAAGTGGGGGAGAATATAAGGGGGTGCGTCTCCATGCTCACAGAGCGACCGCCTCCCCCAGATGGGCAGACCCATCCACGCAGGGTAGTGCACGAGGCGCTATCTAGGGAGCCAGAGGGACTCTCGGCCGAGGCAAATGGTTGGCCAGGCATGGGTTGGGGTTGACGACCTCACATGCATGTGCCTACAGAAGATCTGGGTGAGTTAAGCGTGCAGGCAGAAAATGGGTGACCTCCCGGGAAGTTCCCGGTGGCGCACCAATGCAACTCTTGAGGGCTATGGAGTGAGTAAGAGTTGTGCATGGGGAATATGAGAGGACCATGCTGATGAGCCCAAGGATGTCCCAATCAATGTTTTAGCCGAGGCGGGTTGGTGAGCAATGTTGGTTGCACTTAGAACAGTGCGGGTGTCTTGGAGCGAAGAACTTACCCAATGTATGCGCGAGCGAGTTGGGTAACTCATGTGGGTGATGCAGAGGCAGAGCGGGAGTTGGTTTGAAGCATGAAGACCTTATACGATAGAGGCCTTGCGTTGAGAGTGCAGCGCATGCCTAAAGAGCCAGGTGAGCATGGCAGACAATACAGACCAACAGGGGGAACTCACAACCCCACCAAGTGGAGTGTGGAACACTTGGTGCACTGGACATTCAGAGGATGGGGTGTTTAGCAGACCTTGGAGATATACTCTACCCTTGCGGAGTATGTCCATGCAGAGATGTGCATCGTGGATCAACAGGGACTCCAGTGTTAAGTGACAGTGGACTTGGGGAGACCTTTGAGGTGGCAACGTCCTTGAAGCGAGTTCATGTGGGAAACAACAAGAGGCGTGATGGAGTGAGGCCCAGGATTTGGAGGTCGAAACGGAGGAGAAGTAACTCGGACGCAAGCGAGCCAAGTGTGGCGAGCTCCTCAACCTTGCAGAGGTTAAAACAACGCAGATGAGTCGAGTGCTCACATAGATGTATCGGAGTGCGCCGGAAGCGCGGATGCGGAGTGGGTGCGAAGCAGAGGCTGAGACTCAGTGAAGTGGACAGAGGTGGGTTCACATGGTGATGCGCGACATGGTGGGCTGAGTCAAGGACATCATGGATACCGTTGCAGTGTGGTGAGCTGACAACGAAGGCAGAAGACTTGTGAAGTCAATGCGGTCTGGACGCAGACGGGTGTCTCGAAGAGTAGGCACGCCGATGTCAGTGGCCATGGCATCGGGGTGAGATCAGAGGATGGATCGAGCCGAGGGAAGCAGAGTACCTCACCCGCATGTGATGCGGTCTACCAGGATGGCGAGCTTGCAGTGCTCCCCGCAGGGATCCTTGGTGTTGTGGACTTGGGTGACAGATTGGTCAGCAGGTCGGGGTGAGTAGAGGCTCACACCCGGGAAGGACTCAGAGGAGGACTTCCCCCGTCGGTGCACGTAGGTGACCGGTGCGGTAACTCAGGAAAACTCATGGATGGATGACAGATAGGTGCATGTGATGCTCCTCAGTGGCCTTGTGCAGAACAGTTGGATGTTCGACAGTGAGCCGGCCAGCGCCTAGAGTTGAGTCAGTGATGAGTCGTGGAGGCGTGAGTTTTGCATTCCCTCAGGTGAACTAAGAAGGCATATTAAGAGCTCTCGGCGGTTGTATGGGCAGCCATGGCATTCGGCGAGTGGTCTTCTGGAGCGATTGTATGGGTAGTTGTGAAGGGTGTTGAAGAGGTTCACTTGTGCATTGTGTTGGAGATGCGGTTGGGGAATGGGTGATGGATGAGAATGGAGAAAGGCGTAGTCTGGGACTAATGGAGTAGCTTGATCCTCTAAGGTGAGCGAATAAAGTAGTGTCTCGGTCTTTGCCGCACGTTGGTTAGTTAATTCCGCTTCAAAGCTAGCCCCGTGACACTAGTAAAATGTACGGGTGTAGAATACCATTTTTATGTACATATATTATGTGAACATATTTGTTTGACAAATAATTACACATTTCATATTCATCCAAACATATAATATACATCACATTAAATATCAATTAATGAACATTTCATGTTTATCCAAATGTATAATATACATCACACTAGATATCAATTAATAAAATATTTCACATTCATCCAAATGCTTAAAAGGACTATGATGTACTTTAAAGAAATGTTTTTGTTAATAGACATTAAATACACATCATTATTGTAATTCCAATGGATTAAGTATATATTCTTCAACTTTTTGTTTGGGGCTTTTTGTTTTCCAGTTCTCATCTTTTCATAAATGGTCAACACCAAGGTATTTTTAACGGCTATATTTACCAATTGGATAATTTTTACTTTTGTTTAAAATTTTAGATTTTCCAATCAGATTGATTTTAGAAAAATTGATTCCCAAATATTCCTATAAAATAGACATAAATTCATTAAATTCGCCAAAATATGTATATGTTTTAATAACAAAGTCTATGTTTTTCCTTAAAATTTTGTAGTACCAATCATGTGGGTGAAAGGTTTGTAGTACCCATAGAGCGCGGATCGGCATTCGCGAACCGAATCATGCCTAACCACTCTTGCAAAACACAAAAAATCAAGTTTTACGTCCATTTTACAAAAATCTAAAAATCTAAAAAATCATCAAAACATATAACTACTAAAATTGGCGAGGTTCTTTCTACATGGGGAATGCCACCATTTTTCGAGCTAGATCGTTGTTATATATCACAAGGTCGCCAGATGCATGACATTCTTCTACAAGTTGTAGTGAGGTTCTTGATGGCAATGCCGCTACAAGTAATAGCAGGTCTCTTATTTAAGTGGGATCGTCACACCTTGTAGTGACATCGTCATCACATAGTGAGGTCGCTAAATATGATGTGACATCATTGTTATATAAAATAACGTCGCTGAAACTAAATTAGTGCAATTTCAATAGCCTTGGGCACCCTCATTTTTAGGGCATTTAATGCATTCAAATTTCAAAATGTAAAAAAATAAAAAAATAAAATACACAACATTGCCTATGTGTGCCTCGTGTTGGCACGTCCATCGGTACTCCCAAACTAACTCGTGTAATGGAGAAACTCTGGTGCCATCATTTCTACTCGTCGTGATCACCCAATTTTTTTCTACTAAGAGGGTCAAATGACATTTTTACTCCTCCCACCCTATGTATAGCCCTCGTCGTGATGGTTTTGACCGCCGCAATGGCCTTTCGACTATCGTGATAGGATTTTCTTTCGTATGGGTAGACTTTCTCTTCTTTTTGAGCATCAATCACCCTCTTCTATCACCCCATCAATGCTCGAGGGGACATCATCCATCCTACTAATTTTTCTTCTACCCATACAAAATAAAATTGTCTACTAAATCTTTGAAATGGTGTCACTCGTGCTACACCACATCAAAGAGGGGAAAATGTAGACACTTATTTTCCACCACATAATTTTAATACTAAAATTGCACTAATTGTAATCTTCCCACAATCATGTTCTAATTATTTATTTCTGTTAATTAGCTAATATTCACCATCCTCAAGAAATTTTAAAGGTTCGCTTTCATTGCCATGAGCCCTAATCACACAAATCCATTGAACCCCATCAAAACCCTAAAGATGGAGGCAACACTGCTATGTCTATAGGTGGAGATGGCTCTATTTAAGGGGTTGATCGGGGATCCGCCTTTTATCCTGGATTAATCGCCTTCAAGCTCTTGTTCAACCTTTGTCCTGTCTCATGGTGGCGACACAAACTCTTTTCGTGGTCCTCGGGTTTCTAGCATGGACACGGAAATGCTTCTCATACTTATGGTATGGATGTAGGAAAATATGGAGGTGGTTCTCATGCTCCCTTTAACAAATAATGGTGGCACTCCTAAGGTTGACGGCGCTGGCAAGGGAGCCTCTGCCATGAACTTCAAAGATGCATTGAATGGCAAGGGATCCCCGATGAAACTGCGAGACATTACCCCATACATTACATTTGGGGAAGAGGTTATTTCATCTAAAAACTACTACAAGGAACATGCGTTAATCTATAGATTTAGGGGACTATGGCCCAGTCTTCCTACACTTCACGATTGGATCTCCAAGCATTGGACTCCGATACTAGCTGGAAGGTTATATTTATATCTGTGTGCTAAAGGTATTTTCATTGTAGATTTTTCTTCAATAGCTGATAAGAACACCATCACATCCAAGCTTTGGGTCTGCCAATCTAGGTACTTGGTCATGAAACCTTGGTTTCCCTCTTTTAACCCACTCACTGAATCATTTTCCTGCAAACTTGTATGGATCAGGCTGCCCCATTTACCTCTTCAATTTTGGATTCGTGATTATCTGGTATCTATTGGAAACACCTTGGGAACTATCCTTTATATAGATTCTCAAACCTCTTATTACACCCATACAACCTATGGCCGGATCTTGGTGGAACTTGACACCGCTAAACACCTTCCTTCTACCATTGATCTTAGGGTGAAAAATAGAACTTGGTCACAACCTTTAGATTACGAAGGCCTACCATTTAGATGTAGGAGGTGTTTCTGTTTAGGCCAAACCTCTATGTAATTTTCCCTTTTTCTACCCCAAAAGCCTGAGGGACAAGTCGAGTCCAAGCCATGGTCAGACCCAGGGTCTGTGGACGCTGAGAGCTAATGGGAAGGGGCCACGTGGTTCCAATGATCTAATTTTGCGTTGAGGGTCACTTTTGGACATGGCGACTCAAAAAGGAGAAAAGTAACTTTAGTTACTCTATTTTATTTGGCCCCTCCATGGAATGAAATGCACCTAGGGTTATGGGGCTCATTTGCCAAGGTAAAATATATAAGGAGCTAGGGGAGGAAGAAAAGGCACTTTTTTGCATATACATTTTATTGACCCCTTCTCGTAGTTGCTGCTTGTCACACTTCTACAGCTTGTGGAGTCAAATCCCACAGGGGACCCTAGCTTTGGTGGTGAGAGATTCGTCCCCTAACTAGTAGGGCATTCTTCGGTAGTGAGAGATCTACCCTATTATGTCATTTTGGAGCCATTTTCTGGCCGTGCTACAAAGATATTTCCAGAGGGTTTAGAGGAAGGGTTTTGAGGGTTTTGGGGCATCTGAGGAAGATAATTAGTGGGCTTCCGGACAGATCAGATTCACGCAACCATTTGGGCAAGGCGTGACAACTCATTTAAGGTGCCTCCTTCATTTTCTGACCCCTTTCCAAGCATGACGACTTGCAGCCTTTATTTGGGGTTTTCCAAGTCTTCACTGCTTCAGATCTGAAGGTGGAAACGTTATTGCTTGTATCTATTAATGTTATTTCCAAAGACCCTTATTTTTACTCTTGTATTTAGAGGGTCATGAACCTCTGAAGTTTTCTAGCCACCTAGGGCACGTTGTACTTTTTCGGCAGTAACAATATCTTATTCCAAAAAATGTTTTCATAGTGTTTATTATTACTATTGCAAGCTTCCCTCAAAATTTCATGCACTGTGGGCAAATATTTTGTGTGATATCAATTTAATACCATTCACTGTCCTAGCTGGACATTTTCAATAAAAATCAGTATTTTACTTTGCTGCAATTTTTCATATATTTTGTGCATTTTTAAGTGGTATCCCACAAGGGATATTTCAAAGTGGTATCGAGAGATGTTGTTCCTCCAAATGTGTTGTTGGTTAAATGTGGCAATTTGGAAAGATCTCAAAGGGGGTTTTATGAAGGAAATGTTTACCAACATGGTGAAACAATACGAAGCCACTAACCTTTATTTAAGTCAGCTCACTTAGAATGTGAATCAAAGTAGACCTAGGGACAATAAGGAACATGGTGAGAACAATGATAGAGGGTGGCCAATAGAGGTGATTGATGAGGATTCTTGTTGGAGGAAGTACCAATCTTTGAGTAGGGGTTTCAGAGATAATATGGCATTTCCAGATTATTACATGATGAAGATTGGTAGCAAGCCCAAACGAGGTCATCATATGCTGGTACCTGAATCACAAAAGAACTCGTTTGTAGAAGAAGATTCTAAACCAAAGGGTATGATTTCCATTGAGCAAAATAATTGCATTAGTGAAACTTTTCTTGTTAGAGAAATTATTCCAGCTCAAGAGAAGAAACTTGTTTATGCAAGCAAGGAGGATGTAATGGAAACTCTTAAAAAGTGTGAGGAAGGGAATAGTAGAGCTAGAGTTACTAGGTTGATAGCGACTCAAGCAAGACAACACATACAAGAGTTCAAGGAAACGATGGGGGCAATTGATGCAAGGAAGTCTACACCCACGAAAGAAGACTCTATGGAGCAGCTGGCACATGAGGAGGAGCCTCACATGGACACTTGTGTAAAATTGTAGCCTGCTGTAATTTCCAAACCAGCAATTGTTGAACAGCTTTCAGATACTTTCAACAGGCACTTAGGCAACAATGTTGGGGGCAGCTCAACATATGTCTATCTTGAACACACGAGAGGACATTGTTGGCCTTGAAAGGTATGAAGAGCACACTAAGGTGTCTTATTTATTGTTTCCTATTCCAATTTATTTCCATCATGAGATGCATGGTATGGTAGATGATGAAGTCTTCATCATGGAGTTTGTTGGACCGATGCTCCAACTATGTGTATATGAGCATCTTGTGGATGATATATGGTGGCAAGTTTTAGCTCACTTAACAGATACAAGGGCTCATGGGCATTATAAGCTATGGGATCCTGGTAATATGTGGCCATTATCCAAAACTATCAATTCTATTTTTGAAAATTTTGTGACTGATTTCATAAGCAAAAGAAGGAATTCCAATGTGTCTTTTGGGATTACAAGTGTTGGCAAGCATGATTGCTTCATTGGAGACTCCGGTGCAAGAAGGGAGAGTACCTCTCAAGGTACTAGAGTTGGTTCTATGATTGCTAAGAAGGGTAAGAGAATATTCTTTAATCATCTTCAACCTGTTGGACTGTGTATAACAGCAGTCATAATGAGAGGAGAAAATAACAATATGGGACAACAGGGTCAAAGAGGTGAGAGTGGACATTTAGGGCAGCGGCCTCCCCATTCTTCTATCAGGCCTTTGGGGCTTCAAAACTTCTTTCTTGAAGGATCCGAAAGTTTCACAGGTAACATAGCCTATAGATATTTTGCGTGAGGATTCTTTTCGGGAGAGTAGCAAGATGGGACAACAGGGTCAAAGAGGCGAGAGTTGACATTCAGGGCAACGGCCTCCCCATTCTTCTCGCTGCCTTTGGGGCTTCACGAACCTTCTTTCTTGAAGATCTAGAAGTTCATAGGTACAACAACCTATAGATATTTTGGGTGAGGAGTCTTTTTGGGAGAGGAACCAGATCTGGAGTGAGGGCTTTCGTAACAACATGGCATTCCAAGAATATTACAAAATAAAGATTGGTAGTCGACCCAAGAGAGATCATCATAAATAGGTACTGAGTTACAGAGGATATTGGGACAAATCTCCATTCCACACTTCGATGGTTCTAAGAAGTGTACTGCACCGTCTTAGGTCCAGAAGCTGAAGACATACTCCGACTTGAATCCTATGCACGAGGAAGATGCAATTAAGTTTACAAGCTCACATCTTGAGGGAGATGTTCGTGATTGGTGGCATCATGGGTTGATTACACAGGGACACATACACATTACGACTCATGCGAGTTCGCATAGAGGTCAGGTGAGCAGAGTTGATAGGAGGGACCCCGGCAGGTATTTCAGGGAGTGGACTCATTTGAGACAAACCGGTCCCCTGGATCAGTACATCGCAGATTTTCAGAGATTACCAGTCATGGTACCTGATGTCACGGAGATGAGGTTGATTTCATTGTTCGCAATAGGTTTGATAGTGCTTTCGCTGGATTTGTGAAGGCATTTGAACCTTCTTCTTTGCTCATAGATGTTAGGAGAGCTCAAGACTTGGAGTTATCCACTCTAAAGTCGAGGGTTCCACCTCACGTGCGAACTAAGGGAACCTCCATCTGGAATAGATGAACTTTAGTAGGGGAGCCTCCACCGAGGCAAGAGGTGGCTAAGAAGCCAATCACTTCCCGAGAGGACAGAGATGAGTTGAGGCGAAAGAAACTATGTTTCAATTGCCACACACCTTAGATTCTAGGACATGATTGCAGAGGTAGAGGGAAGGCCCAATTCATTGAGGTCTTTGAGGAGAGCAAGGGTGATAGAGGTGAGGAGTTAAAGACTCACGAGATGGATGATGGAGATGGGGTTGTGTTGGATAGAGTTGATGCGGGGCAGGAGGAGGAGGATTTTCCTCGGGAAATTATAGCCACATTGTTTAGTACTCTAATGTACAAGGTATTTAGGATTAGAGGAGTTATGTAGGGTCAGCAAGTTAGGGTACTCATTAAGAGTGGGGCAACCCATAACTGTATTGATGCATCATTGGTTGAGAGGCGAGGATTACAAACAGAGGATTTTAAGAGCCTCAACGGGGTTATAGCCAATGGAGAGTCTCCGAGGGGCACACGGCGGGTTCCCAAGTGAGCATCATGATGGGTAACTATACAGCTTACGATGATCTCCACATCGTTGGTATGGGAGAGACCAACATGGTGATAAGAGTGCAAAGGGCTTCACTCCTTGGTGAGTTTCGGACTAACTTTCAGATGATGGAGCTGAAGTTTAAATTTGAGGGTAGGAATGTGATTTTGAGGGAATTACCTACAAGAGCACCTAGGGTGGTTACAACTGAGGGGATGGAGAGGATGTTCCAGCTTGGTGAGGAGTTTAATTATTGTGGATCGATGTGGAGAATGATGGATGTGGGTGTGACCAGCAATGTTGCACATGAGACAGTTACAGAGATTGGGACTACAGGTTCAGATCATCCGAGTTTATCATTATGTTGGTCATCTGAAGTTTCGGTAGACTAGAGATCTCATTTGCTTGTTGAGTACTCCAAGAACCGACACTCTTGTGAGATTCTAGATGGTCACATACAGGATGACAACTGCAGATTGGAGGATGAAATGATCTTCTCTCGGGAAGATGGAGCCTTGGAGGAGGATGGAGATATTGTGACATGTGCATTGTTCTTCCGTGACTGGGCACTTGAGCTTCATGAGACCTACAAGATCATGTCTAAGAGGTTCATATGGCAGAGGTTGAGGGAGGATCTCCTCAACTTTATACAGGCATATACGGTTTGTCACTATGACAAGTCTGAGCTTATGGGACCATGTTTTTTTGAATCGACATGGGACAACACTCCTATGCTTTTTGTTGCTTCTATGCCTGATGAGCACCTCACCCACGTGTTAATTAGTGGAGAGATGAAAGTGACCCATGGTTATTCAGTAGGTTCACATTCGGTGTAGGAGGTGGACTATATGGAGCTGATATTGTCGATTGACCGTGTCTGGCTGGAGTCTTGGGACCTTTCCTCCACGGACACATCGAGATACAAGATATGAGGAGCCTAATTCTCACACGAGTGCAGGTCAGTCAGTAGAGAGTTAGCACCATTTTTGCGTAAACAAGTTGTTTCAAAGGCTAATACAGTGATTCTACAGGATTCAAAGTGGACTTTCATACCCAGGAGTTAGTTGGAGAGGCCATGAGTGTTCCCGATGACAACCTTGCATTGGTAGGGATTGATCGATTGGAAATGTCTGGTGCAAGCACCAAAGGAGAGACGGTTTGGGTATCATTCTATTTCAATTTTGTGGTTACCTCGGATTACACGATCCTTGGTGGACGGCACAGGTGAGGTGGATAAACTTACGGCACGGTATTCAACTACTGCAGGGAAGGGAGGACATGTTAATGCTTGGGGTCAAGCATTTCTATCCAAGGGAAGGGAGGACTGTAATGTCCCTTTTTCTACCCCAAAATCCTAAGGGACAAGTCGAGTCCAAGCCATGTGTCAAACCCAAGGGTGGGACGCCGAGAGCTAATAGGAAGGGGCCACGTGGTTCCAATGATCTAATTTTTGCGCTGAGGGTCACTTTTGGACATGGTGACTCAAAAGGAGAAAAGTAACTTTAGTTACTCTATTTTATTTGGCCCTCCATGGAATGAAATGCGCCTAGGGTTATGGGGCTCGTTTGCCAAGGTAAAATATATAATGAGTAAGGGGAGGAAGAAAAGGGACTTTTTGCATATAAATTTTATTGACCTCTTCTCAGTAGCTTTATTGTTGTTGCTTCTACAACTTGTGGAGTCAAATCCAATAGAGAACCCTAGCTTCGGTGGTGAGAGACACATCCCTAGCTAGCAGGCATTCTTCTAGTGAGAGATCTACCCTAGTCTATCATTTTGGAGCCATTTTCCGGTCGTGCTACGAGATATTTCCAAAGGGTTCAGAGGAAGGGTTTTGAGGGTTTTCAGGGCATTTGAGGAAGATAATCAGTGGGCTTCCTCATCGATTCACAACACCATTTGGGCAAAGGGTGTGACTCATTTAAGGTGCCTCCTTCATTTTCTAACCCCTTTCCAAGCGTGACAACTTGCAGCCTTTATTTGGGGTTTTCCAAATCGGTTGTTTCAGATCTAAAGGTGGAAACGTTATTGCCTGTATCTATTAATGTTATTTCCAAAGACCCTTATTTTTTCTCTTGTATTTAGAGGGTCATGAACCTTTGAAGTTTTCCACCGCCTAGGGCACGTTGTACTTTTTTTGGGCAGCAATATATTATTCCAAAAATGTTTTCATAGTGTTTATTATTAATATTGCAAGCTTCCCTCAAAATCTCATGCACTGTGGGCAAATATTTTGTGTGATATCAATTTAATACCATTCGTCCTAGCTGGACATTTTCAGTAAAAATCAGTATTTTACTTTGCTACAATTTTTCATATATTTTGTGCATTTTTAAGTGGTATCCCACAAGGGATATTTCACTCTACCGATTGTGGGATGGAAAAGCGCTAACATGAGAGACATAACTAGTGGAAAGATGCCCTCCTAGAACACTTGGTTTTCAAAGCCAAAGAGGATCTAGACTCAAATGTAGATGCAAAAGTTGAATCTGATTTTGTCCCTAAACCCCTCTATCGGAAATTCTAGTTGTTGACAGCAAATAAAATGCAAAATACTTATCTCATTCAATTTTCGATAAATGAAGAAAAATTCAAAACATTTAACTCATGTTGAAAATGATCTTGTCCCAATTGGAATCATTGCAGATAAGGAAAATACTCCTCCTTTGTTTAATCCTCCAATCGCGAAGGCCTCAACAGGTTGGGTAATAGTGCGTAAAAAGAAAAAATATATTTCTAAGAACATTGCTTCTCCGCCTAGATGATTTAGTTCTCTATTGTTGTTCGGTTGTTCCTTATTGCTTCATTTGTCTCTGTCAGGCAACAATTGTTTGGTCGTTGTGCATCGAGTGTTTTTTTGCTAATAAGTAATTGGTTTTGGGTATTATTTTGAGTAGAATGTTTTCTATTGTTGGGCGTTCATGTTTTATCTGGATTTTGATCTTTTTGTGCTTTAATTGTAAAAATCTCACTTTTTGAGCCTTCTTATACAAGGGTATAGTGCCTTTCAAAAAACTATTTGCCAAATATAAAAATATATATTCATCATCCTCTCGATTAATTAATAATATCTTATTAGTTATTTAGGCTTTTCCCCATCCCAGATGCCAATTAACGTCAGTTTATTAGCTAAAATCTAATTTTAATTGATTAATTACCCATTATCAATAAATAACCCTTTCAAAATCTTGTATTTAATTAATAAACCCTCTTATTAATTAAATCCCCCTCTCAAACCCCTCAAATTCCACTAATTTTCCATTCAAATCATCCCCAAATGGCTTCTACAAGCTAAACATGGCCTATTAATTAATCTCAATTGATTAATAAACTTTCCTAATTCCCATGGGTCATTAATCTCTAATTAATATCTTCTAAACATGTTTATCCACTCCTAATTCTACATCTCCTTTATCCCACATTCACTAGGATGTATGCTTCTCCCAAATTGAAAGCTATAAAAGCAACCTAGTACCTTCCTACCAATCTACACCTTTATATACTATGTCCTTGTAAGACATTTGATACCTATTACTCAAGAGAGAATTTCTATTATAGGAAGGCTTGCCAAATTGAGAAATCCTCACTTCTGAAAGTAGTAAGAGAAGACATCTTCCTTTTATCAAACATCCTTGATCATGTGTAGCTTATGTTCAACTTAGAAGGAAATATCTACATATCGAAAGTGCATCTAATTACAAAATGAGGATTGCACTATTTATTTTTAATGTTTTGTGCAAGTTCATTGACTTCTTTTCATGTTTTATCTTGATGTATTTGATTAAAGAATTAAGCTAGGATTTACTTGGTGTTAAGTCCTTTATTTATTAGCTTAGGTTCTT
>CM031243.1:755893652-755943124 GCA_018340775.1 Taxus wallichiana var. yunnanensis
CATATATATAGATATATATGCCGATGGGGTGGGAGTGGTGCACACAAGTCACATGGTTGTGTGCTTGCCCACCCGGCTTCAAATCCCCGAGGCACGATCCTCCTGAGGTGGTTTCGCCGCCAGAGGCGTATCTCCGCCGTGCCGACACCGGTGTTTACTCACCGCCGACGCCGGGTGGCCGCTCTCCTCTCGTTAGCGACGCCGGTGGCTCCTTCTCTCTCGCGCCGACGCTTCGGTGGCTGCTCTCCTCCTTGCCACACAATTCTCGCCAGGCGTGGCCGCTTCTCTCGCCGCCGACACTTGTGGTCAGCTCCGCACACGCCGATATTAATATCTGGTCGCTCCTTCTCGCTACCGATCGTTAATTTGCTTCTAAATTGTCCCACTCATTGCCGCAGCACGTGTTACACGACGTCGCCGCATCTTCACTTCTGCCTCCATGGTCGCCTAATTGGGTTCCTAATATGTGGTCCCCTTTCATTGTAACCAGGTTGTGGATCCTCTCTAAAATCCTCATATGTACAAGGATGTGGGTCCTTTCAACACCCTCAAATTACCCTCAATCCAAAAATATATATATAGATATATATATATATACATATATATACGTACATATATATACATATATATACGTATATATATATACGTATATATATATATATATATATATATATATATATATATATATATATATATATATATATACATACATATACATACATATATAATATAATAATTTAATATTTTGAATTAATTATATTGCATTTATTTTTATAATTTTTTTCAAGGGAATTTACATCACATTTGTGCCACTTGTGATTTTGATAATCACTAAGTTAGCGTCACGAATAATCGACACAAATGCAATGCAAAAATGATGCAAATATGGTGCAAATATGGCATAAATGTGGTGTTAATTCAATGTAACCAAAATTGGCTAGTCCCGTTGTTTTTCCATCGTATTTACACCAAAAAAATTGACACAATTTCTTATAAGAAAATTTCTAAAAATGACCAAAAAGGTTGATTTTCGATGCAAAGAAGAGCCAAAATATGGTGTTATTTGCACATTATGTAGTACTATTTTATATAATCCAATATAAAGAAAACAATTGTTTAGAACATAATTAAAAGCACCAAGCTTGGATTCATTTGGGAGCATCATAAGATTATGTGAAAACTTTGTTAGAGTAGGTTATTACTTATCCTTTTATTTGTTTATGAGGATAATTCTTGCACTTAAGTTATCCCTACACTTGTTGAGCTAGTTTGCTTAGGTGTACTAGTTTTGTGGAGTTAGCTTGCTAGTCTTTTGAGTTAGCATAACTTCCAAAGATCAATTAGTGGGAGTTCTTCACCACTAATCTAAGCAGTAGTTACATTTCACTCCTCCTATATGTACATCTTGATTATTGAGTTAATGACATTATGATGGATTTCCATATATGATATTGCAGCTCTTTGTTTGTAAATCCTTTTGTAAGGTTATTCTGGTAAATTTCTTTTAGCTTATTAAATGTGATTTTCTATTATCATCTAAGATATTTGTGGCTTGGAACAATCTTCTTATCATTCCTTTCAACCTCTCGTCGTATTCCTCTCTGCAGCTCCCACACCATTCTTTCCATATCCACATGGTTTTTTGTGATGACTGGTGAAAGAATCCTCCTCTCTAGTGTCCCCTACAACCGACACCATTCCCACCAACTTGGATGTTATAAAAAAATACCTCAACTATGACTCAAATGGATCTTATGTTGATAGTAGAAATAAAACCCATGATGTTAAGTTAGAGCAAATATAATATATTTCTCAATAGAGTGTATTATAGTGGGGCTCACGTAACATGAGTGTGAGGGTCAACCAAGAATGGTTGAGATGATAGGTCTGTGCGAATGACACACTAAGGCAATACAAGGATTTGGTAGGAGAGATAATGCAAATGGGTTGTGGAAGTAGACAAAATCGGCCACACTTGATCACTTTCCCCCTTGATAGCGTAAATAGTATTGGAATGCTCTAGGAAAATACACATGGGTTAGAAATAACCTAGTTATTATGTTTGATCAATCTTGCTATCCAAAAACATTTCTTATTTTCTATGTTTCACTCCCATCACCTGTAAAATAAATTTTTGTTTCCTCTATTTGAGACATAGTACATTAAAGTTTAAGGAGGATCAAATTAAGATTTCTTATAAAACTAAGGTGATACAACTATCTTAATATTTATCAAGCCACTAAAATATAACAATATCAAAACAATAAAACTCCTAACTAGAATAAATCTAATAGATTGCAAACTAATGTTAATTTCCTTCAACATTAATTTACAATCTATATATTCATGAATAATCAAATTTAAATTAACTCTTATTAACACTCAAATAAACAAAATAAAAGAGATATAGAATAAAATAAAATAAATGCATACCAACTAAAAATTTCCAATAATACTAAGGAGCGTCCTCAACACACTAATACATTTAAGAGAGAGAAAAACACAATGACAACCCATAAATATATAAATTTGCTCCAAAACTAGACCACCTCCACTTGGATAATATCACGGTACACAACTATAATAAGCACTTTTAGAACGTGGTCCACTAAACTTCCAATAAATTTATGCATAAACTTTCAAAAGGTTTGGACCCGCAATCTGCGTTACACCTCCACAAACGACTAATTATAAACGACTACGGTCGAATTGGTAACCGATCACAAAGTTAAATCCTCACCTTTTAAGGAAAAGGTAGGTGGGATGGCCGTCAAATTCAAATCCCAATAATAATAGTCGATGCTTTTTTCTTGTGGACGGAAAACTGGATAAAGCATATTATCGAAAGTTTCAAAAGGTCGATTTTTCGGAGTTTTTTTGTTTTTTGTTTTTTTTTTTTTAAGGTATTTATTAACAATTTTAAATACAATAGTATACTATCCAAAATGTTGTGGTTTAATCATGACGATGATGGTGTGATAGTTCGTGTCATGGAAAATTAAAGTCATAATCTCAAAAAAACATATGTAACTTCGATGGAATGGATGTTTCTTATTTAACAAGTGTATCAATCTTATATAATTGAGATTGTAGATGAATTTATGAACCATTTTACCTACGATTAAGGCCTAACCACGTTTTTTAGGAAGGATCATAAAGGTGGGTGCGGGATTATTCATTCCGTAGTGTCATGCCCCACAACAAAAGCTGTGGGTCATGACACGACGAACCAAATGAATTTTACACACAATGATGATCTCGTCTAATCCTGATTAGACTTATCCGTAGTTAATTTAACTTACAAGAATTTTTTGGGATGTTACAGCGGCACTTTGTCATTCAAGGGGTATCAAATGCAATCCTATTTATTGAAACTAAAATTGCCAACTAAAAGTTATTATTCATGATATAAATACTACAAATGTATACATGTCTCATTATGTGCACGTAGATCTTCATGTATTTGATGTTGTGAAATATGATTTGCAACTTTAAATGTACGAATCTGTAACAAAATTAAATGTACACATACACCATTTCAATGTAATGTTTCATCTATATTCCTACACTACCACTATCAATCACACACATTATCAACTGTACAATAAATGTTTTTTCAACAAAACACCAACCAAACAACCGATGCACAACTAACACAATAAATCTTACTCAACAAACTTAAAATCAATTATATATAATCATAATCTTAATTATATAAGATTGATCTACAATCTTAATTATAATCATCTAAATTATAATTATAAATTTAAGATTGAGAGATTGATATCCATATAAATTTAACCAAAAAAAAATTCAATATAAATATAATCTTACTCAACAAACTTGCAATCAATTATATATAATCATAATCATAGGTGACTTTGCCGATTAAATGACCCAGAATCTACTTTAACAGACTGAATGCACCATAATCTTTTTACTTAGCTTGGGAAATTTTTTGATATAAATGCACTTACTTAAAATCTTCCTATTTAAAAAATATAGCATACTTATTCGTCGACATCCGATTGGACCGCACTCAAATGTTCATTTCGCACCTACCGAATATCCGTCCAACGTATTTTAGCAAATAGTAAATTACGGAAATGGGTGAGTGACACATGCGCGCCCGATGCAGTCTCCTTTACTATTCTGTTCCGACTTCCGACGTCCGGCGTCCGTTTGTGACATATACACATTTTATATATATCCCCTCCTTCCCAATCCTCACCTATCCTCGCTTGCATTTGAAATTTGAGTCCCTGAATAATCCGCTTGTTGCAAGTTCTTTCCCTGTAAATGTCTGGCCTGATGAAGAAACGCAGCCGCGAGTATGAGGCTTCGCAGGATTCTTCAAAGCGTTTTCACGGAGAAACGGAGCGACAAATCCTCCATCTGTTGGAAGATTTTGAGTCTCTTGATAATATTCAAACACAAGAAGATTGCGTTGCGGGAGAAGATGTCGTTGCTGGAGTCATGAGAAGCCTCCAGGAAGAAATTCATGGTGTAACATGTTCTGGTGGCTCCTCTGGAGTGAGCAGAGAAATAATTTCGGCAACATCTGATATGACCAGCGGCTACCCCACCACAGACTGCGAGATCGATTTAGGTTATCTGCTGGGAGCCTCGGATAACGAGCTCGGCATACCGCCTAGCCCTCTTCTCAATCCAGACGCCCAAACCCCTCCTCCTCCTCCTCCTCCAAGGAGGGAGGGTTTCTGTTCTGATACGGATTTTGCAGAAAATCCAGAGCTGAAAAGCATAGTCGACAACTGGCATTTTGAAGACGATTTTGTGGACTGCGCGCAATTTACAGTGTTCGAAGACAGTAGAGCCGGTGCCTTGGATTTTGTGAGCCAAGGGGCCTTTCCTGATGGAGATTATTTTGCGCCATGGAGACTGGAAATTGCCTGTGACATTTATTGATTTCTTTTTAAATGTAGATTATATTTGACTGTTTAGATTTGCTATGGAATCCAAGATCGCCTCAAATCTTTTACACAAATTGTTCACCCTTCGAAACATTTGTGTCTCCTGTACATTTTGATTGAACAGAAACATTAAAAATAATAGTTTTCGCCATTCCTTTTAGCCTATTCCCGATTTTATCTTCCAAAGGTAATATTAAAAGGTTTACAGCAACCAAAAACAGGGTATCCAAAATTGATACCGACTACGGCAGTTCACAATTTTTTCGACTGTGAAAAACTGCAAATGCAGAAGTTTGAGCTTTACCTACAAAGTTAATTTTTTAATGGATCACTATGTGGGCCTGGTTATCGACATAACCGGCACAAATTTACAAAAGCCAACAATTTTGTTTTTAAAAAGCAACCGAAAGAACGGAGATAAACATTCATTTCTGTATATGATTGATGAATTTTGCTTTACGATTAAAAATAAATAATGAACCTGGACTAAAGATTAACTTGAATGACCCGGTGCAGGGCGTGATTCGAACGTTACATTTCATGGCGCTATGAACGCCTTTTAACTCGTAGAACAGAGTCAATTTTGTTTTTAAATAGTGTCCCGGGCGAGGTAAAATTTTGCTGACCCTCAAAAATTAAAAAAAAACAATACTATTTTGGGGGTTTTCTTCTTTTACCATGAAATAAGGCTATTTTTTTTTAATAGGGTGGTTGCACTCGTGAGGTATTCAATTGGGGGATTTTTTTTTCCCTCTTCCGAGAATTAAAAAAGTATTTATATTAAAGAGGACAAAAATTGATTACAGAGCATGTTTGAGAGTCATAAAAAGATTTATAGCACATGAATATTAGGAAAGTTAGAGAATAGAGAGACAACAACATCAAAGTATCGAGGTGACAAAAATTGTGTACATACACACCACCAAGTCAAGGATCCAATGAAGTTATGTAGTCAACATTCACAAGAACACCGGGTTATTTCTAAAGTCCTGTGCAAGGCATCCCCGATTTTCTCTTGTTTCCACTATAGACCCCAAATTTTGGTACACTTGTCCCCCATCTTGTGTTCACTCCCCTTCACTGTCATCTTGCACCTTTGCACCCTTCTTATTTAAATTTTCCATTTCCGTCCTAAAGCCCATTTATTTCCTCTAATCCCCATTTTCCCTATCTTAATCGCCATCTTAATCCTATTATTATTTTATCTTCCTAATCCACCTCTAATCGCATTTAATTACCCCTAGACCCATCCATTTTCCTAAACACTTCCCTAAACACCTCATTTATCATCCCTAGACTTCCATATACCTTCATTCAATGCATTTCCACCCTCCAACCACCTTTTATCTTCCCTATGCAACCCTAACCCGCCTAAACAACTCAAAACCCTAATTTTACCCCTTTAGGGCCCTTTGTATCGAGTTGAGCATCATCTCCACCGCCCAAATCGACGATCTCGTATAAAGCTCGAGGCCCGAAGGTCAAGAAGTTGGAAAATAGAGGACAAATGAGGTAGAAGCAGGTGGTTGATGTAGATGGTGGAAGAGTGATGGGGGCCATGTTCATGTTGAGCCATTGTTAATTCATTCATAGCCCTTGGAAAGAAAACGACAAGTCGGGAGTAAGGACTTCGGTGGATTCCAAATGCAGAGAATAAACGTAGAGTTGTTGAAGGGGAGGTCCATTGATGGGGAGATGGGTGGCTTTATGAGAAAGGTAATCATGGAGAGCAACTCGGATTAGCATCAAGAAGCTCTTGAAACTCCGCACATCCATGAGGGATAGTGGGAGGTCTAAAGGCTTCTAAAGAAGCGATGGATGGGAGTGTAACCGGTCTAAAGGGAATAGACTAATGAGAAACGAAAGGGTTGGTTTCAAGATGGGGATTATTTTGGATGACATTGGTCTCGTAAGAGGAAATCAGAAACATATAAACAATACGTCGGAAAACCAAAGACGAAGTGGTTAAGGGTGTGGATGAGACAATGGAAAGAACATATGTTTGTTGGGAAGGATTGTTGGAAGTGGGGATGTTATTGGATGAGGTTGACTATTCCATTTTTTTCCCTAAGAATAGGTGACGACGAGCATGAAACAACAAACAAGAACTTATGCAGATTGTTTAATATGACAAGCAAATCAAGCAAAGAAATTTTTTTAATTATCTTGTTTATTAGAAAAGTGTGAAAAAGAAAAGAAGGCTCAAAGGGAACCTAAGAAGTGGCCAATCTAAGGATGGTTTCAGGTTGTTTAGGATGGCATCCTCGATATACATGAAGGTACATGAGGCTCAAATCGGTGATGATTACCAGTACGTGGCATGGTATTGGGGCCTACCCCTCACTTCACACACCACAACAATAAGGGTGTCGAGTGCTTAGACGGTATACCGATAATAAAAAAATTCTTACAAAGCCTTAACATCGTGACAACTTCCTTATTGGGTGATGAAATCCAAATAATTCCACCTGGTAGGAGATGTTTTAGATGTGTTAATTGATTTGTGATTTTGGTTAGTGTGTGGAAGAAGTGTGAATGCAAAAGATTACCTCCTAGTTAGACTATGTGAGAAAGAAAGCATGAGAGGTGTTCTTTTTAGATCCCAAAATCCAAATGTTATATTTGATGAGATCACATAGACAAAGGAGGGAAAGAGATGATGCAAAAGGAGAAAATAAGGAAAAAAATGAGGAATACCTGGATAAACATTTTTTTCCTTTTTTCACACACGCTTGTTGATCCAAGCAAGTAAGACCCCGAAAGAACACAAACAAAGAAGCTCCAACTACAAAATTAGTAAGAAGAAAGAAATAGAAAGGAAAATGAAAACTAGAAATAAACAGAGAACTCACTAAAGAAGAAGGGTGGTCCCACTGGGCGTGTCAGAATGTTGATCGATTTTTCTTGCTCTTGTTTCAAGTTAATGGAATGGTGGCAAGAAAATAAGAAACTCCAAATTATGAGAGGGTTTAAGGCTACCTCTTGATATGTGATGATGATGAAGATGAAGATGAAGATGAAAGTACGGGCACAAAGATCCTGTCTACGGCGAGCTTGTTAACCTGCACAACAAAGAGAAGCTAAACACGAAAAAATGATTAGTAGATAAGATGGTGGGTTGCTTGACTAGGTCACCCAGAAGTGATAACTTCCTAGGGATGGATGTCAACCCACTTTGATAAAAGATTGATAAAAGATGATGGATAAATAGGATACAAAGATAACCAAATAAAATAGAGATCAGAGATATGCTAGAGATACTAAGATGAAGATCTGATAATGTAAATGATGAAAAAATAAGATAAGCGAAACCAAACCTAATAGGGTCTACGGTGATGCAAGACCGACAGTGATAGTCGATAGTTACTGACGCAACATAGTAGATAAGAAAAAGTGCAAAAACAAACCCAAACAAACTTTGAAACACCGAGGAGGCTCTAGATTTGATGTTGGGATGTTGAGGAAACATAAAGGATGCAAGAAGGATGCAGATCCATGAAATTATGAGGGATGTAGATCGGGTCGATGGCGATCGGGCTGAATTGTCAACAACCGTACAAAAAATAGGATCGTGGCTATCGATCCCTCAATCCCATCACTCTACCTAATCGGTAGTATCCATCCACATAACCTCCCTCACATCAATACCACCCTTATATCTTCTATCCCAATCACCTCTTCATCTTTCGTGGTCATCAATGCTCCTATTCAAACCCTCCAAGAATCCCATCTACTTCTTCCACCACCCAAGCAACATATTCAAACCTCGGTGCCTTTCTATACATCTCAAATCCATGCAAATGTTGTCATCTCACAACCCCACCCTTCAAAGTCAACTCAAACTCATCAACCCCAACTCTGAAGTGTATTTCAACACATGTTCCCCAATCAACCTATCCAAACATCTCAACCATCCCACACACACATCCCAACTCATCTCACGCAAACCCGATATAACCTCTCGCTTTCTCAATAACAATCGCAAACCTATCCATCCAATTACATCCCCTCACAACATCACATCTCCCAACCTATCCAATCACAAGCATTCAATTATCTTCCACCTTATCAACCACCCCCAAAACTCCTACTTATCCTCAACAATATCAATCTCATCCGTAACCCAACCCATCCACTTCTTATAATCCGCAACCTCACCAATCAATCCTTCATCCTCACACACCTAATGACCTCGTGTAAGCTTTTGCTTAGTAGGTTGGAAAACTTGAAGCCGCCACTTTGGGTCATAAGAGCACTTTCACTTACAAACAATTTTGCAATGAGCCAATGCATTTGAAGTGGAGGAACTACTATTGTGATTGTCATTTCATTGCTCAAGTATTGAGTGACAAATCGTGAAGCGAGTTCCTTTTCCCCTCGTAACGGCAAGGTCATAGAAGGAAGATGTACCATATCATAGAGCCAAGGGCTTTAGAAACGAGATGTTTTAAAAATTGCAAAGGCTCTCGGCTCAAAGCTATCTCTAAGCCTAGATGGAAGGTTTCAATTTTCGTACTACATGATCTAGTCTACATGCTCAACCTATTCTAAGGACTAGTGTTATTGAAGCTCTTGATATTTCTTCTCAAATCCGAATTAAGTGAGAAATTTTGACATGTCTTCCTCTTTAGAAGGTTACAACAATTACTCAAATTTTCCTTTAAGCTTTCATCAACTATGATAGTCACTGGAACTTTTTTTAAGCTTGATGCCTAACGTGTAATTGGTTCTCAAATCAATTTTTAGTCCAAATTTTCTATATTCTCTACTTTGAATTCATTATATATTAATAGGCATCAAAATACCTTAAATTATTTTTAATATCATGGCAAAGAAAAGGTTAAGATTTGGAACAAGACTACAATCCATGCGCTATAAACTAAATTTGGACTGTTTTAGCTAAATCCACATTATGAGAATTGTTTACATAAAGAGGCTAATTATAAACGTTATTATGAGAATCAAGTCTGCTGGAATAACTTTGATGTGATTTGGAATAAGATGTATACTTATAGGGGAACTATATCTTATCTTCTTTACGATGAAGTTCGACACATAATAAACTACAAGCTAGCATTTCCAATATCGATAAACAATGATGTGTACAACGAAACAACTAACATGCCACAAGGCCAATAATATTATCAATAATTGACATTAAATATGCCACATTGACGCGTGATTAAATCAAGATATTTGCAAAGCCACAATTTTTTTATGGATTTACTAGTCGACCATTTAATTTTGGAAAGGAGTCTTGCTTGTTGAGAACCACTATTTTAGTCTCGTTTGGGAAAGCAGAATAACTATGAGTATTTGAAAGCTCCAAAGAAATTGGTGCATCGAGGAAACCAATATTCCCATTCATCTCTGCAACAATCACCTCTGATGAGTGATTTGGTAGACTTCCACAATCTTTGTTATAAATTGCTCTTTAGGGTTATGCACAATGCAACAACACTTGAAAGCAACTTGCATGGGACCCCAAACTGTGTTAAGCTCCTATTTTTGCTCAGCAGCACCCGCTGAAAATAACTTGCATGGGACCCCAAATTAGATTAAGCTCCTATATTTACTCAACAACGCCCGCTCAATAAAAATAGTAAGGAAGTGGTCCCATGAGAGGAGGGTTGCTATTATTTCTTCACAAGTGTTGCAGAGTAATTTTAGGAGTATTTTAAATATGAGGGGTCCCATGGTATAAAATGGTTTTGAGAATATGCTGCAATTTTTCATGGGGTCACCTGCTCCACAAAAATAGGCGCAGCAGCCCCTCCATGGGACTCCTACCTAAGCCCCCGACATGGGTCTAAGTGGTTGAAAAATCATCATGAGACCATATGTAACAAAATAGAAAGAAAAGTAGAAGCTGAAACCAAACACATTAAATTTTTACCAAACGCCAACTATCTTTTTGGGAGTGCTTTCAAAAAAAAAGAATTTAAAGGAGTAAAAATTGCCTTAATCTTCGAATTTATCACCGGGGCCGATTCCCAGTTAAAAATTTGTGAACAATCAAATCACTAACGGTACCAATAGTCACTTCCCACTAAAAGTGGACGTCCAGCTGTACCACTAATCTCCTAAAACACACGACGTTAGTGACGGGGCGTTACAGTTAATAACACCTAATCACCGATGAAAAGTAGGACACGGAAACGGCTTCCCCGTTCAATATCTTCCACAACTGACGAAAAGCAATTCCACTGCCATCTGGAAAAAACCTCGACTTCAATCGCGACTTTAATAAATTTCTTTACACGCTGTCGTGAAATTCGTTACCCGAATCCCTCTCCAGTGGATTGAAACTTTGTACCGAGCATTGATGCAGATTGCAGAAATGGCGAGATGCATGCGCCGTCTGCACCCATCTTTTATCATTCTGCCTATATCTACGCCTTCCAGATCGTTCCAACTTCCGTATGCGACATATACACATTATATATATACCCACCTTCTCTCCTTCCAAATTCCCATCGTCATACACAGTAATATCCCTGTCAGATCAGATCCAGTTGTTGCGAGTCTTTTCCCGGAATCTCATAATGTCTGGCCTGCTGAAGAAACGCAGCCGTGAGATTGAGGCTTTGCAGGATTCTCCTAAGCGTTTTCATGGAGAAACAAGGCAACAAATCCTCGAAATGTTGGAAGACGGTGATGAAACCCTAGAGAAATTTCCACCACAGGAACAGTGCGTTGCAAGTGAGGACCTGGTTATCAGGTTTATGAGAACTCTCCAGGAAGAAATTGGCTTGGCTTGTTCCACGTCTGGTGAGGCCTCCGGAGGTTCTTCCACATCAAGCAAGGATATTTCCGCGGCGTCTCATATGACCGGGGGCTACGTAACCCCTGAAAGCGGAATTAATGTGGATTATCTGCTGGGAGCCTCGGACGATGAGCTTGGTCTACCGCCTAGCCCTCTTCTCAAATCGGAAGGCGAGACCGATTCTTCTTCTTCTGTAAATGACGGCTGCGCTTCTCTTCTGGATTTTTCGGAGAATGCAGAGCGCAAGGGCTTTGTTGAGAACTGGCATTTTGAGGACGATTTTGTGGATTTTAGACAATTTGTAGGGTTTGAAGACGCAGTAACCGCTCCCTGGGATATTGTATGCCAAGAAGGGTTCATTGACGGGGATTCTTACTCCCCGTGGAGATTGGAAACTGCCAGTGGCATTTATCGAAATCAATGAACGTTTCACCGTCATTACGCCGTAAGGCGTTCTTGTAGTGGGCTGCGACCTATTTTCTCTGACAAGTATTGGCCATTGCACGGGTGAGATTGAGTTTCATAGGAGGCGTTGAAATCTAACGGTGGCTGAAGATTGAGTTTCTCGGTAGACCACGTACCTCCTCTTCTTAATCCACGTAGTGCTTTTGTTCACCGTCAAACATACACGTGTCGCATCTCATACGTACATGTCTCTATAAAACGAACATAATTTTGATTTAGTTCGAGTCAAGTCTACTTTACTGTTTCATATGGTGGTTGGTAATGGCAGAATATATGTTTAAATTCGGAGATGTTTCCACTGCAGATATACAGAGATGATTGATCACCTCCAACGGAATAGAATATGGAGCGAATACGATTCATCTTCATTCGCGAATAGTTCAAAAATCCAAATTTCTAGAATCTATTGTTTAGCAATTTCAAGTTGCCTCGTCCACTTCTTTTTCTTTCTCTGCTTTTTTTTTTCTGAATACAATTTTTTGAAGATTAACTGATACCCAAGGAAAAAAAGTGATACCCAGTAAGAATGGAATATGGGTTGAGAAATACCCAAAAATAAAAATAAAAATGGAATATGGGTTACGAAGATTAACTGATGCCCAATAAATGATATTACAGATATTAGTACTGATTGATTAATTCTGTTACTTCAAATTCGTATGACAATCCCAGAAGCATATAACAAAAATGTGCAGGTCCAGAAAGCCTGAAAATATCTAATAGTTCTGTAATGTTTTTGTCCAGATACAGGGTATGAATCTGTTTGTTACAATGCATTTAATTTGCCCCTATGGAGCATTATGATTATATAATCGTAGGAGGAGGTACAGCAGGCTGCCCTTTGGCAGCCACCCTTTCAAAGCACTTCAAGGTCCTATTACTAGAACGGGGAGGACTGGGGAAAAATGGCGACAACATAGAGCAACAAGAAAGCTTCGTGAGCAAACTTGTGCACGCAGATGATCCTGATTCTCCTGCACAGACTTTTATATCAGAAGAAGGTGTTGTTAATGCAAGAGGCAGAGTTTTGGGAGGAAGCAGCAAAATAAATGCTGGGTTTTATTCTAGGGCTGGTGTGGGGTATGTGAGAGAAGCAGGGTGGGATGAGGCACTTGTCAATCGAAGCTACAGCTGGGTTGAGCGCGCTGTCGTGTCTAGGCCTGTTTTGAAGCAGTGGCAGGGAGCTTTCAGAAATGGGCTTTGTGAAGGTGGTGTGAAGCCTGATAATGGATTTACTCTGGATCATGTGGAAGGGACTAAAATTGGAGGGTCTACTTTTGATCAATTTGGGAGGCGCCATAGCTCAGCAGATTTGCTGCAATATGCTAATAAGGATAATCTCAAAGTTGGGCTCCACGCAACTGTCCACCGCATCCTCTTTCATCACCCAAAGCAAGGTTGATCTTCAGATTATGCTTGCCATATTTCAGGCTATGTTTCCTGTATTTTCATTCATCCTGATGATGGGTTACTTGTAGGTAACCCAAAATGTCTGCTGTCTTTTCTTTTCACTAATTGCTTGTTTTTCGCCCAAACATTATGGAGTGTAGTCTGTGGTAGATTGAAGTCATTAACAGACCTTGAGGAGTTTCTTTACAATTCTAAGATTTACGCGTTTTCAAATCTTGATAATGAATTTAATAGGTTAATGCAGATCATGATAATAGATTTTCCCAGCAGTTTATCATGCAAATAATAAATTTGAAATCCTTAATATGGAGTTATTAAGAACCCATCTTTTATGAGAAGTGGCACATAATAACCCATCTCTCAAAATTCCATTGGAAATAGAATGCTAGGGGGTTGACGTCTTTTTTTCAGTCTATTCAGTTGCAGACAAAAATTACACCCTGTTCTTATTCATTTTTCTATAACATGTTATTTGTAAGTGTGGTAAGGAATTCTGGCAACTAAAAATTTCTGTCCTAGACGCAAATGGGTGATCAAATGTATACAGTAAACAGACAATTTCTGTTTATATTTGATAGTTTATGGTCTTCCAAATCTTGCTAGATGTGGTTTTCAAAGATTTGCAAATATGTATAAAGGATTTTATGATTCTACAATGTCTCTCTTTATACTAGTAAAGCATAAGGATTTCAAATTTTCTACATGAGATGGCTTGTGGTGGGATGGATCATGTTAACAACTTTTCTCTGCTCTCCTGTGAAAGGCCCCTTTCAAATTTTTAGCACATTTATCTTGCAGTAACTAATTTTTTCTGTGCTGATTCGTTGTTCTACACCGTGATATTGTTTGGACCTTAAGTTTCATTCAGAACTAAGGAGTAGAGATCTCTAAATGTATACATCATCTTAAATTCTCTTTTATATTTTGATAATTTAACACTTCTGCAATTTTTTTCATAAGTGCCTTAGGGTTTAAGGTTTTGCAAATGTTTACTCAACTTAGTGTTTTGGGATCTGTACCAGTGCACATTTCACAGAAATTTAGACGGCTGTGCCTTTACATTTATATTTCTAACATTTAGGGTTTTGCACACAATAGCTTTTAGTATTTTGCAAAAACTTGTCATCCTTTGGTTTTTTTAATGTGGCTTTGTGTGGAAAGGAATTTTAGTGACTGATAATAAAATCTCACAGAAATTTCTTTCTTTCTTTTTTGATATAGAGATCTGTATTTATTCAAATATATCTATATAGAAATGTTTGGAATGGATTTTAACTTACTCCGAAAATGAATTCTGACTGACTAATTTATTGTTAGGTTTTACAAATTTTGACATCGTTAAGTTTAGAATGTAATTTGACTAACTCTGCCATTAAATTTAACTGTGCACTTTATTCATTGTTGAGTGTTACAAATTTTCATATGGGTAAAGGAATTTGTTAAATTTAACTATGCAATTTATTTATTTTTGGGTGTTGCAAATTTTCTTCAATGTAAAGGATGTTGTAAAGGATGTTAAATCTTTATTTATTTTTGTGATTTTGATGTGGATTTGATTAGGATGGAATTTTACTAACCCTGTTAATGAAAGCTAACTGTTTAACTTAATATTATTGATGAACAGTTCAATATCGTCTTCAATCATCTAGACGAAGGGCGTATGGTGTGGAATACACAGATGCATATGGGATTATTCACAGGGCTACATTATCAACCAGTAAAGGGGAAGTTATTATTTCATCGGGTGCTCTGGGGAGTCCACAGTTGCTATTATTAAGTGGGATTGGCCCTGCAGAGCAACTAGATATTTTAGGCATTCCAGTACTACTTGATCTACCTGGTGTAGGACAGGGAATGGCAGATAATCCAAGAAATGGTATCTCACTGTTATCGCCCTTCCCCTTGAATATTCTCTAATCCAGGTGGTGGGAATAACTAAAACATACTTCATTGAAGCATCCAGCACACCAGTTCGGATACCTTTTGGGAGATATGTCTACTTGGGAAACATTATGGAAAAAGTTGTAGGCCCCCTCTCAAAAGGAGAGCTTTATCTAAGGACTGGAGATATTAAAGATAATCCTTCTGTTCGTTTCAATTATTTTTCACACCCTCAAGATGTCATAAATTGTGTTGAGGGATTGAGAACCATTGACAGTGCCCTGAGAACAGGTTACCTAAAGGTGTTTGCATTGACCTTCATACATCCCCGCTTGCCTGCAGATACAAACAACTTTACAGCCATGGAAGAATTCTGCAGGAAGACTGTAGCTACTATATGGCATTATCATGGAGGTTGCCTTGTTGGTTCCGTTGTGAATAAAAAATACCAAGTGCAAGGATTGGATTCTCTACGTGTAATAGATGGTTCGACATTCAATAAGTCTCCCGGGACTAACCCACAGGCCACAGTGATGATGCTTGGAAGGTATTATAAATTCTTATTTTTTTCAGGCTTTGATGGTAACATAGGGATATGAAATTTTGTAGAAACAACCTAAGTACCTTCCCCTCACTGTTAAAGAAGATTTGAAAGCTTGACATTTCATCCTTTTACTACTATTCATGACAGAGTTGGTGGAAGACATTTAGGAGAGAGACTTAGAAGAAGAGAGGCTTTTAGGAAACACATTTCCAATGTGATCAGTTCTCCTTTCCAAGTATGGTAGCAGCCCCATGTTCAATGTCACTCGTGTCAGCCCAGGGTGTAGATCGGTGACACGGGGCTGCTGGATTTCATGTTCAAGTCGGTGGGCACTGGGGAACAGGGTGGTGGGCAAGGCCGTCAATCCAAATTCCAAAATATTCAAATAAAGCCGGGAGGACGTCAGCTAATTCCTTCCTCAACATTTCTGCAACACCGTGGGATGACACTTTCTCCTATATCACCATATCTCAGGTATTTCATTTCTTTTAAAATGTATTATTATTCTTATATAATGCATTCCAAAAGATTATTTTTTGAATTTAAATGGAAGTTAAAGTTCATTTTAATTTTAAGATTAATTTCTTCCCTTTTCTCCATAAATATGGATTTAGTAATAAAAAATCTATGTATAATGTTATTTTACTTCTAAATTTCGAAGTGTTTCTTGGTTTTTGATAATTTGTATGTATTTGTAATGTCGCACTCCTTCTTCATCGTCCAGCTACCTCTCTCATTTTTTATCTTCCTTTTGTTTTAATTTTTACATCCATCACCTTCAGTGTTTCCATGGTACCGCCACAACCTTCATTCACGAACCATTTGTAGAGCATGGATAGAGGTCTCCCAGATGTCTATTAATGGTGAAAGCATAGGATTCGTTTGGCATTCCACCCGTTCGAATTGCTTGGTTTAGAACATCTACCGGATTCATGTTCCACCATTCTCTTCCACAATTAGCCAAACAATAAAATAGGAAAGATTCAAATTCAATCACTCTACTATTTACGAAACAATAAAACATGAAAGATTACTATTTATACAGTTTTTAATTCTACGTCGTATGAGATGACCTAAACCAATTTTTTCTATTTTTCCCTCATTACAGACAAGGACATACTATATTTTATGCCTAAAAAGCTCGATATAGTTTGTATCATTTCTTAGGCCTTCACCATCATTCAGACACCACAAGAGAAATACCATTGTAAGTTCATATTTGCTAAAGAAAGAAAGTTTGGATATTTTTTGTAGCTCTTTTTCGTGTAATTTTAATGAGATGTATATGCATGCTTCAATTTTTGCATTTGTTTACCAATAAACTATTTCTAAGCGGATAGTTATTCATTGAAGTCTATAGACAGGGAATTAGACTAATGGCAGAAGACCTATAGAAATGCATGTATCTCAGATGGATTGGATCAGTTTCCCAGGCCCGTAACCTCTAAATTTAATAACTTTATTTTTAGGAAATCAGAGGGAATACAATATTTCGGGAATGAATGAATAAAAGACCAGAACAATATGACCTCTGTTTTTACCACTAATATGTTGCCTCATCATTTTCTTCCGCAACCTACACATTCAACCAAAGGACAAGTGGTCCACACCTGTCAACTTGTTAAAGAATTGTGGAAAAGGCAGGATTAATTAATAAAATATTAACTTTAGTAGGTAACACATGATTTTAATGTGGGGCCCATAACCAATTGTACACCGAAGGAGAACCTGTTTTCTTGTTTCTATTTTTTTATTTTATATTATTTGTTAATTTTCTAAAATTTAGCGATACATAGAAGATTAGCTTGGCCCCCACGCAAGGATGGCATGCATAAATCAAGAAATTATTTTGGGTTAAATTTTGAAAAGGAAATATTAATCATCGTAATTAAAAACATATAGTGTAACTAATCACGAACGATTTTAGAAAATGTTTTGGCATATTCAAATTTTGAGGAGATACTTATATAATAAAATATATTAATGTTATGTACATTTATTTTTGCTTATGTTGTTTGTTAATGGACAAGTTGGTATCTCGTTTTGATAAAAGAAGATATATCTTAATTTTATAGAAAAGATATCCCTTGCTCCGCATCTTCCCTGAAATAGACGATATTTTAAAGATATGGTCAACCCAAAAAATCTCGAAATATGATTAGAAGTTTAAGTGAGGTGGCGTCATTTGTATGTCCATGTTGTGCTCATTTAATCACTTCCATTATGAAGACTTGTTAGTGGAAAATCATTCTGAAAACAAAGGCTCATTGAGAAAGGAGTTGAACATCGTGGTTGTATGAAGATTCTTGCTTCAATAATTCAGTTTAATGGGATGCAACAATATGGACCGTCCGGTCAAGCAAGTGAGATTCAGATGAAAAAGTGGACCACAAGTAGTAAATATTTTTTCTATGCGGACACTCTGAGATGTGGTATAGGTGTACGTCTTGCATGTATTTTATTCCCACCTTTTTATTTCCAATATTTAACGCATGTGTTCGTCTTATCTAAAAAATTAAACTCCATATCAAAAAACTTGATGCCAAATAATTAAAACAAAATAATAGTAAAATTGTTTTTTATGTCAATAGTTGTGATGTCACCATTGGATAACCCTTGGTGCATGATGAGACCGGTTGTCTTCTTGCCAATCAAAGATTTGATAGACCCCGTGCATGAAGGACATAGGAGCCATTTCTTCCCTTTCCACGAACAAAGAACAAATTGGACTCTCATGTAAAATGTAAGTGATATGGAGACACTATTTTGTATCGCGGTAAACAAAGCAAATCCCATTTTTTCGATCATTATTGATGGAAATATCTACCAATATTGATGGCGAGGGAAAGCCTAGTCATTTCCTTGATAGCTAGAGCGATGCCCTGATAAGAAATATGCAAGAAATCGGATCTCTTTTCTATCAGGTCAACTATACAGATCCCTATCTCTAAAGTGTCTCGGATATGCACTATTGCATTCACTTTACAATTAAGTGTGTTCTAAGTACCATAAAAACCAAGTACTGATTCCACGACCAACTATTGACATTGGTTGTATTGATCGATCACTTCTTGGCATCTAAGATATCTCCGGGAAATGTTTATTGGCATCAGTCCCCCTCAACACTTTCCTTGTCCTTCGACTTCTCATCCCTTTACCCTTTCCTTTTCAACTCTCATCCTTTTTTGTTATTCCAGTCCCTTCATTTTCACTTCCTCGATATACCCTTCATGCTTTCCATCGCATACATTTCACGTGCGGTTGCTAGTTTGTATTTTGGCAATGTTTACATTTCCGTAATTTTTTCCATTCTTTTGAGTTGTTTTAAGTATTGACATAACTTCAGATATAAATTACACGACTATTATCTCCTAGCCGTCAGATATATATAGGCATCAAAAAACTATTTTCATAATTTTTACAAACCAATCACATGGATCCATGTGTCATTTCTTATGTTTCATATATGGTTTTCTAAAAATATATATTTATTTGAATTTTTTAAAAACATTGATTTAATTTTGTGATTGGATGAAACAATTTTATAAGCATGGCAGAATTTTTTGATTAAATAAATCAGAATTTTGAAATTTTTGATTTCCTATAGTTTTAACATTAGAAATTATCTGACACTCAACATTAAATGTAAGCATTTAAAAATTCTGGCAGTCAACATTAATTATTTCATAAATTTTTTTACATCCTTGTTATATAAAATACCTACGATAAGTTACTTCCGCTTCGTATCCAAATTTATGGCTTAGATTTGTTTGGCAAGCTTGCAAAATTAAAATCCGCATAATTAAAAATAAATAAAAACATTGATCTTGGTTGGGACATGAAAGCAATGCTTGCTTTGGTGTGAGCAATCGCTGGTGGTTTTGGCTGGTGCAACCAATATTTTGGTTTGAATAAACAGAAGTGACGTTGTAAGATGCAAAGTAGCTCACTTAAATCGTGGTTCTCTTTGCTGCAAATATGGTACACAATAAAAGTCGTGTTGGATTGTCTAAGCCAAAAAACCCCAAGTCTTCTGTTCAGGCAACAATTTAAAACCAATTCATCCATTTATTGTATACACATATACATAATGCCAACACCCACATTGCTTTTCAACACAACTACAATGAAAATATGTAATTGCTACCTGTTACATACATTTTGGCTTCCTCTCGAAATAGTTTTTTGTAATGATGTTATTCCTTTGTGACTACTTCCCTTTTACAAAAAATTGTAATCCTTCAAACAATTCGGCGTTAATTAATCTTTGCTTTTCTAAAAATTGAATTACACAGTTGTATGGAACGTGTAAAATATAGTCTTATTTGCCAAAGCCCAAATAAAATTCAGGATTCCCACCTGTTCCACTTATATGCCAGTAGCCCAATCTCATCTCTTATATTCCTCAGCTTCTATCAAGACTGTATTCTTTGCATTCTCAGCCACATTCAAGACTTAATTTAACCTCTTTTTCAAAGTTCCAGACTCCATTGCAGCTAACACATTGCAGAACGCTACTATGCCCTTCTTTCCATTTTGCATTTCTGTGTGGATTATGAACTCGCCATTGTCTTCCACAAAAATGTTCTTACAATGAATAGCACAGCCTGCCAGATGTTATTTTATACAGGGGACACTTTCCACTACTAATAACACGTTGCCATGCATTTCCATTACACTTTCATTTTCCTCAAATTAATATTGACCCTGTGCAATCAATTTTTTTGGCATTTTTCATAAATGTTCATGTTACCTCTTTTCTTTTTCAGAATTTAATATTCCTTCTATACTAAGTAAACTTTATGCTTCTTGACAATCTTGTCATCAGATTTACAATATGTTTCATTAAAAAATTTATATTCCGCGAAACGATAATGCCCTTTAATCATAAAAACTCGAACTAGATGTTAATAACTTCCTCAAGCTGCATATCGCATTCATGTATCACAACAATCAATTGAAGTCGTGCATCAAATTTCGGCTAATATGTTCGTCTAATTGCTTAAACAACATGACACCAATGTGACAAAAAATCCTATCCAAAATAAACATTCACAAATACACTACCATTTTTGGATTGCAATATTTGATTACACCTGCTTCAAATAGTCGCTACAATTCCAGAATGTAGCACAATTTCCACGCAAAAAACATAGAACAAATACATGAAGCACAACAAAAAAACAAAACCTTCGGCAGGATTTGCCATATCATGGCCTTGTTAACATTGCTCTTAGGTTTATTTCCTAAAATTAATGTCCTCAATGGTTATTTTTAGATGGGGTTTGTTTACATACATCGAATTAAATCTCATTTACTATATTTAGTGTTTTGTTTTGATTATTAGATCTCATATTCTATTTTTATCTCATATCAATTAATTTGTAAATGTAAGTCCACACAATACATTAAATTAGCTTGTCTTACAATTTATATCAAAATATTTAATTATAGCTTTTAGCAAGTCACTTACAATTATATTTTAAAAAGATTTATATTAGTACTCAAATTTTTAAGGCTTGTTGGACTTAAACATATGTAATAAAATTTGAATTCAAATCAAATTTATTATTTTTTAGATATATGTCCACACAAAAACACTAAACTAGAGTGGTTAAGAAGATAGTTACAAGTATTTCCATTTGAAATGGTTAAATAGTTGTTTTGGTTATTTTTATGGTATACAAGTTGTTGAGAATATATTCTAATTTTTAGTGGAGATATTTAAAAATATTATATTATGATTTGCAATAAAATTTTAAAACAAATGCACTCATTTATAAATTGACATTTGTCATAGTATGTTCCTAAAAAATTAAACCATGTGGGAAAAACTTTTAAACCCTTTTTTTACCATCTCAAGGAAGCATCCATCTCCTTTAGACCCAACTTAAATGTCAAAGATGTGGGGATTAACCAACACTTTGAAAGTATATGTCCATCAAATTCATATTTTTTGATTTGTGAGTTAAAAATAATAATGATTTGATTCCAAATGAACATAATAAGTAAATGGATATATTGTTTTATTTTTTTGAGATTTTATTCATGTGTGGTAAGTCATTTTAAGATGACTTTTATGAGAAGACATTCTTTTAGTGATATTTTTATTTAATGGTAAATGCAATCCACCACTTTTAACATGTTTTTTTACTCTTTCTCCATTAATTAATCTCATTCTCTCACGTGATTAAGGTCAATGTAGACCACCCTCTCGAACTTGATCAAATGCATATAATAAAAAGAACTCAATGAGATCTCTCTCCACCACTTCAAAGGCTATCTTAGGTCTAGTTCCTACACGTGAAAGAAAACATGTGTTAAGTAACAACATACATCATACATCATGATATTATATTTCATATATGTATATGTAAATATGTATCCTATCCCGAGCGCATCACTCTTGTACATGATCCACCCAACCAATGAATTTTAGCTAGCACATGGCTCATCTATGTGCTAGTGTATGTGGGTTAGCATCGATGTAGAGCACCTTAAGCACCATTAACTTTAGTGAGCCTATCATTGACTATGCTATGGCATATGTCTACCGAATCTTGAAGACATTCAAACCACTCATGTGTATTGTCGTGACATTGACATTGAATTCGATGTGATATGTATCACGTCATACTCTAGGCATAAGCTTGCATGCGGACATCCTCTCATATATCTAGTCTTATCAAGACTCGTATTTAAATCATCCTTATGCTGCCACATAAGAGTGCAAACCTCACATGCATTTTGTGCCTGGACTATTAATTCACCACTAACATCAAGGTAGAGCACGTTAAGCCCCACTAGGCTCTAATGAGCCAATCATTGGCTATGTTTTGACATATGTCTACCAAGTATTGAAGACATTCAAACCACTCATGTGTGTCATCGTGACATCAACGACGAATTTGATGTGCTTTTATTTTCGAAGTCACCTCCAATTTCTACCTAGGTATCCCCCACTAGATGTACGAGATATGCATCATGCCATACTCTAGGCATGGGTTTGCATGAGGACATCCTCTCATATATATAGTCTTTTACCAAGGTCATATTTAACTCATCCTTATGTTGCCACAAAAGATTGTAAATATCACATGTGTTTGTGGTATAGACTACTAATTGGCCACTAACATATTAAGCACTTTTTTTGTGGCGAATTATCGCTAAGGGTGCTCAACAATTTAAAGCAAAAATGTGTGTGAGGTTTAAGTAGAACGTGTTTCCACTCTCTCTAATTATCGGTGGGTTCCTAACAATTTAAAGCGAAAATGTGTGTGAGGCATAAGTAGAACGTGTTTCCACTCTCTCTAATATGATTAAATTTTCTATATAAATCACCTCATATATATATGATGCCCACGACAGAATATTCCCTCACTACAATTATTAATGTTCGAATCTAGTTTAGCTAGAGGAAAATTTACCCTTCCCAAATGAGCTCAATTGGCAATAACTATTATAGATATCTTAAATACATCTATCTAAAATATGTCGAGAGATATCAATTTCGAGGCACCTATCTAACTATGTTATCAGTAGTATAAGTATACCATATATATAGTATATAATAAATATATCATGGAAAATGTATCTATATGAAATACACCAATAGATATCAATTTCAAGGTTCTTAGCTTAGATTATTCACATACCACTTTAACCAATAACTTCTATAAATTCTCTATCAATTTCTTGTTGTGGCAAATGGAATCATTTAGCTACGCAACCGTGTCATCTAAAAAAATATTCAAGAAAAAATGGCCTATTCATTACTATATGGTCAATATATTACTATTCTTAGATTGACTTCTCCCATAAAAAGGAAAAAAATTATTTAAGTGACAATAGAATGGAAGTACAATATGTGGATGAATTGTCACGGTCAAATGGATTTCAAATTTAATGTCAATAACAAAAATGAATAACTCACTCCTTTACAACCTTGTTTCTATTATATGAATGCCTCTCAACATAAATAAGCAGAGAGATATCAAACTCGAGGCACCTATCTAGCTACGCTAGTGTAGTATAAGCATACCCAATAATAATAATAATAAATATAATATAATATATGGTAAGTATATTATAAAAATGTATCTATATAAAATGCATCAATAGATATCAATTTAAATATTCTTAGCTTAGATTTTTCAAATACCAATTTAATCAATAACTTCATTAAATTATCTACAAATTTCTCGTTTATATGTGGCAAATGAAATCATTTAGCTACACGATCAGTGTCGGTCTAAAAAAATTATTCAAGAAAAAGATCCCATTCATTACTAAATGGCCAAAATATTACTATTTTTATAGATTTCTCTTAGAAAAAGGAAAAAGTATTTTACTTGTAGTCAAATGAAAGTCAAATCTATGGATGAACTGTCACACGACGGTTAAATGTACGTCAAATTTAATGTCGAGAATAAAATTCACAAAACACAACAACGAACAACAACTCACTCTATTACAACCCCGACTACCATCAGAGGAATGCCTTTCGGTGTAATAACCATTATTATCATCCTTAGTTTTAGTATTGTGGCCACATGACTCCAGAGTATTTTATTGGTATTGTTGGGATTAAAAGATGCATTACTAAGGTTAGTATTTTCCATGGTCAAGAAGATGAGGTATTTTTAGAAGATGAAAACAAAGGGCGAGTCATGTTTTGGCTTTTCCCCAATGGTTGATAATCTATTAGTTTTAAGAAGAGGATCAGATATCACACAAAGATCATCCATGCTTTTTTTTGCACATGTTTATATATTCTACTATGTACATTAAGGGAATATTTGTGTTTTAGGGTGTATTCATCCTTTGCCTCACCCTCCTACTCTAATTCCTCGTCTATTATAGGTGTTTTTAGTTTAGATATAATGGAAACCCTATAAGAAATTGTAGTAGGCAATGTTTTCTTATAATTAGAAGTGGTTATGTTGCAATTTGCATATAAGGGATGAAGTTGAGGAAAAGATGCTTAATCAATATTTTGAGAAATCTATAAATATGTTATATGATAGGAATAAATAAATATCTTTTAGGGGTTCTAAAGTGAAGGAAAATAAATAGGACAAGTTATACTTGACGAATTGGTAATGCTAGGAAGCTAAGATTAAAAAAATAAAAGAAGATTATGTGATCGAGATAAAAAGAACTTGAAGATGTCTCACTCAAGGGTGGATTAAGATTCACATTGGGTTCACTAGAATATATGTTAGTTAAGATGGTCAACATGATTATCCTCTTTTCATGTCAAGTCATGTTTTCTTGTGTGCTTATCGATCATGGTACTTATTTCAATTTTTACATTTTCTTGTTTTCGTGATCTATATCATGTATATCTCCTTGAGATGCATATGTTACTATGATTATACTAATGTTGCACTATGATTTATACCATGCATTTTCTTGATGATACAATATGCTTAAATCATGTGCTTTTTTGAATAATTTTATCAATTTTTAATTTTTACTTTCGATTATTCCTCGATGTCGTGTTCATACATGTTTTTTTACAAATGATATTTTTTTACTATGACAAATCAATCCATGTATCGTATACATGCTTTTATGGTTTATTTGCATATACTTAACACATGTGCAGCTTAACTTTTTATTTTGAGATGAATGATAGATAGGTGCTCCTCCTCCATCATATCAAAATTAGGCATACAATGGGCTTATTTCATATATTCAAAAATATTTCGACATGGTACCTATATACAATCTAACCTAGTGACATTCTATATGACTTTCAAAATTTCCAATACCAATCATAGCTAAATTTATCAAATTTTTACTAACCTTCTCAACACATTCAAGTTTTTCCAAAGTTTTTGTCCAATCTTTCAAAGTATTTATTATATACTCATTTTAATAATTTTAGAGATGGATTGATGATTTTTAAGTTTTACAAATTTGAGGTTTTCTTCGTTTTCAACAAGAGACCCTGTTGTTATATACATGATTTCTAAGTTTGGAAACTAGGCACTGGTGACACCTCTTTGGTCCTTTTCTTTCTTTGTTTGGCTCTTAATTTATATCCTTTAGTCTCGAGTCATTTGCATCTTTTTTATCGAAGTCACGAGGATCCATGTTCTATTGGTGACACTTTTTTTTTTCTTTGTTTTTTTTGCTTGTTATTTGCATAGACAGTCCTTGCCCAAGTATTTTACATTTGTAGCAGCCAAGAGTGCTAACTAATGTCCTTCTCTGACACTTCGCACTTTTGTCCTATTTGCTTGTTTTCTTTTTCTCCTTTGTCGGTTTTCTTTTGGCTTTGGGTCTTTTCTTATCTTCTTTTCATGACCTAGGTCATATTTTGGTGTCACTATGTGCTGAAATTCAAACAAAGAACTCATATATAAACACAACCTACTAACTATTCTAAGGGGCAAATTGGGCTATCATTTTCTATATCTACCACATACAAAGAACAACACAAGGGACTGCATTTTGGGTTGCATTATTCACTACATAGGGGAGGCTATTCTTGAATTCCATATCACACATTCTGCATTGGGACAAAGTAGTTGTAGCCCATTTATTCTTTGTGTGACTAGACACTAGGGCATCCTAGCTCAAGGGACACGATTTCAATCACACACCACAAGAACTACATGGAGTCTAAATGTAGTGCAACACTCGGCAACAAGATCACATTAGGGTGACCATCGGGGTCATTCCAACTCTCTCATTTGTATTTTTCATTCAATCTAATGTGCACTTGAGTCTTGTGTAGGTAGTTAGGGTTTGTTTTGCATGTACAAGTGTGACGAAGAGAAGTGTAAAAAACTGACATGACCTACAATGAGCTAATAATGATAAGAAAGGACACAAAAAGAACCAAATCTAGATCTCTTCCCATGACACACTAGTGCCAGAATAGATGCGCAGAGCCCAGTGCCCGTGTCCTCTCCTCTCCTAGGTGCTCTATGTCCTTATGATCTTTTCATGCCAAGTTTCAAAATCGAGCTTACACATCCTAAATATGTCTATTCAGATCATTCACCTACCCAAATCAGTCCAGACCTACGGTGGCAAGCTAAGTCATTCTCAAAACCTATTTATCACTTGTGCTTGTATTTCCTTTGTTTGATCTTGCTTGTTTATTATTATATCCATTTAATCAACAATGTCCTTATCTTAGATTTAATTTTATTAAATCATTTGGTGAACCTATTTATTGATCAACCTAGCTTTCTCTAGGCTCCTTTATTTTTATATTCTTCATGGCCTACCAAAATATGTTGAAAACCGTCATCCAAGTCTAGTTCTCCTAAGTATGACTCCATTCCTATGACTGGTGCTCAACCTTATTTCACCAATGTTGAGGATGAAGCCACTTTCTATCACAAGTCTCATATTACCCTACTTACAATATGGACATACCTCATGTGTTTACCAAGATTTATAACCCCGACCCTAATGTTGTATTATTACCCCTAGAGGCCACTAGTGTCATGATTTTGATCATGAGTCTATTGCTACTAATGAGACATGTATTGAAGATCTAGTTGATTTTTCAAGTGAAGAAGGCCTTGCTAATGACACTTCTCTTTCTCTTGAATCTCTTTTTTGTCAAATTCCATCATTTATGGCCCTATCCCTCCTCCTCCTCCTTCTTCTCCTCCCCTTACATATGCACAAATCCTTGGGACTAGTCATGTTGAGGGCTGATCTTTCTATTTCAAATCCTTCTCCATCCCCTCCACCTTCTACTTGTTTGTTGACCATTGTGCCTCAAGAGACTTATCTTTCTTCTTCTCTTGCATGCATGGATCCTTTATTATTGCTGTGCTCCTATTATTGCTGATGTTCCTATTATTTCTCATAATGTGTTACAATCTGATTTTACTCATGATGTATGTGTTACTACTTGATGATGTTTCTAAAGATAATGTACAAAATAATGATGATGTTAAATAACATTTGCATGTTGTTTGTTCTCCTCCTTTGGTTGAGCTTGTTGATAAATGTGTGCAAACCTCCCTTCCTATTGAGGCTCCTTCCATTCCTACTACTAGTTACCCTCTTGTTGATCCTAAAATTGACTTCCAACCTAATAGTGTCCATATGGCTACCTACAATGGAAAAATCCAACCCCTTAATGAGCCCCTCAATGTGTATGTCATCCCTCCCCAAGAAGTTATTTCTCTTATGCATGTTGTTGGTGATTTGAAAAATAAGCTTCATATTCTTACTCTTGAAAGTAGGGCCTACTATGCTAGTACTGATAATAATTCCCTTCATGGAAATCCCATTCCTAAGAAGATTTACAATTCAACCTTCCCTAAGGGTTTTACTATGCCTACTTTTTCACTTTTTGATGGGATGGGTAATCCTTATTTGCATCTTAAGGCTTTTAGATTAGCTATGGCTTCATTTTCTAATGATAGATTGTTACTCAAAGCTTTTCCTAGTAGTCTTACTAATATTGCTTCTCAATGGTTTCATCATTTTCCTAGTGGATCTATTAGTACTTATCTTGATATGGAAGAGGCATTTCTTAGATGCTTTATTTCTAATAATGGTCCTAAAGTTACATTTGAACATTTACCTTCTTTTCATCAAGGAAAGAATGAACCAATTCAAGATTATATTTTACGTTTCAAGTCTTGCATGCATCATTTAATTTTTCAGCCTATTGATCTAAATGCAATATATCTTTTTCATGGCTTAATTCATCCTTTGAAAGAAAAGTTTTATATGATACATGTGAATCTTTTACTCTTCTTTGCTTCAAATTTATAGCATTAGAAAATAATTGTTTAATGATCATATTGTTGTACATGCTTCTACTTCCTCTACTCCTACTCCACCTAGCACTTCTTCCATTCCTACCCCACATGCACTTCTTCTTCTCTTCCACCCATTACACCACCTTCACATCACCATCTCCTCCTAAATATACTCATGCACATTCTCCACCCTTGTGTAGGCCTCCACCTCATTTCACTCCACTTCCTAAGCATGTGACCATTATACTTTCCACCTTTTTCTAGGCCACATGATGTTTTACACACCTTTTGATGAGAAGTTGATTCTTTTACCTTCAATGAGCATCATCCTCTCATCGGTTATGACACAAATCATAACCATCCATTCTATAATTTCCATAGGATCAATGGTCATCGTGACAATGATTGTTATGCTCTTCATGATCGTCTTCAGTTGTTTGAGGACCGAGGTGTCATTTCCTATCACACACAACATGTTGATAGATATCTTCTCTCCCATGATGTGACAAAGCCATGTCACGCCATATTATGCAACTTTAACTACCTCTCATCCTCCTCGGAGTCATCTTGTCTCCTTCTATGACTATGCATGAGCCATCTGCCCCACTTCTTGTTCTAACCTCACCATGTGGGCCCCAAAGGAGCATCACTCATCAATCTTAGGTTCACATCCTTCTAGTGATGTTGTAATCACTTTAGGTTTATCTTATGACACCTATACTTAGGATATCACATCCATTGAGTCACTTGCATATAGTCATCTTCTCTCTCATTAGAGGCCATATATTCATTTCATAATATACACTTTCACATTTATCCTATACTAGTATGATTATTAACATCATGATCAATTATTTATTGCTTATCGTTATCAAAGGTCAAATCCATATTCAACATACATGTCTTATCTAGTATCATATTTATAACATAATTTTAACATTTACGCTATTATATTCAACACATAAAAATACATCACATAAGTAACTCGATATAACTCAATGGCCACATCATCAACAAAACTATAATCATCATATATATATATATATATATATATATTTTTTAATAATATAATAATCTAGGGTCCAAACCCTTTATATATCAGGACACTAAATCACACACTTTGGGTATCTATCCAAACTCCTAATCACATACCACTATTCATATGATTCCTAAGTGATAAAAGTACTAATTGATCACTATCTTTGGCCATATTTGCTTGCTTTCTATTTCCTCTTTTGGTCTTGCACTCCTTCTCCGCCCGGGCTTTGTCTTTTTATACTTTGTCATTTCGACTGACACAACAATGCCTAGACAGGGACGCTAATGTCGAGCACCCCCATCCCCTCTAGGAGCCCCTGACTTATTTATACTTTGCTCACATATTTTGGGTATTTTCTAGCCTTTTGAGCATTTCTATTTTTACTAGTCATCCTTTTAGTGGTTAATTATGAAATTAAACCAAAGGAATCATATAAATACAAAGCTATGTGATCATAATAAAGGACCAAGCACTAAACATCTACTATCACCACCTAAGGTTACATCCAAAGGCTATTACAAGAGCATTCAAGCATCCAAACAAGGGCAAAGGACTACATTTTTTTACATACACTTCATAGGAAGGGAAGTTCATTTTTCCATGCACACATCTATCTACATTTTCTACATCTAGCTATTTCTCGCTATCAAGTGTGACTCACACAAGAGCCACCTAGGGAACAATTATACACACACAAAGAACTACATGGAGTCTAAAATGTAAGTGCAGCCTCCCAGGATCGTAAGTTCACTTAGTCGGGTGACCGCCTGGATCGGGCCTAATTGCCCATTTGCATCTTTTTATTTTTAGGATTTGATGTGTTTTGGGGTTCTCATGGTACTTCTTTTTTATTACAGGTTTTCAAGAAAATATACAAAGGAGGTCTAGCAAGTGTAGGAAATCAAACGTGACAAACAAAGAATATCTTACAACCATGCAAAACTAAGTTTCATAGCTTCTCAAAGAATAATAGGCTCCTGCAATGGTCTCTCGACACCTTAGAACCTCCGCATAGGCACCCTAGTCCTAGCATTTCCAACACTCCTGCAATTTTCTAGGTGTGATTATGAATTCATGCTTCTCTGTTCCATCGCTTTTCCAACTGCATAACTTCTCGACATCTCTATGAATCAAATAGGTCTTTTATCTCTTCATTTGCAACTAGGGTTTCAAATTTAAATTGCTTACTTACTTGGGTCATTTATGTACTTAATTGTTCATATATGCACTAGTACATATTTTAGATTTAGCATTTATTTATTTCAATATTTTCTTAATCATTTGGTGAACCTGACTTGTTTCAAACACTCTTAGGGTCCTCATAATTTTATTGCTTTTATTTTCCTAGGATCTTCTCATCATGGATATTTCTATTCATGATTTCTTGTTATCCAATCCCGAGTGTTGTGCTAAAATCATTAATATTTTGGCTACTACTCGTATCCCTTCCACTACTCATCTAGATGTTGTTTATCAAACATTCATCAATGCATTTTCTCAACAGATTATTTCCATCTGCTTATAGCTAAAAATCTCCCTGTATACGAAAATGATCCTCCTTTATATATACAATTCAATGTTAATAACTTAACGCGCTTTAGTCAATACTGGATCTGAGCTCAATCTTTTCCCTTTATCATTCATTCAGGCTATAGGCCTCCCCATATCTATTCTTAACCCAACATCTATTTCTATTTGAGCATACGATTCTACTATGTGTCCATGCTTAGGCATTGTCACCTTTCGCTCATAGTTGGGCCAAAGACTATTCCAGTTCCATTTTTGTCATTGATATCCCACTTCCATATAATTGCTTACTTGGTCGGCCATGGCTTCATCAGTATGCAAACAATGTCTTCTACAGTTCACCAATGTATTAGATTCCTACATGAGGGCTTTGACTATGAGGCTCAGCACTAATAGCACACCATTCCAACATTGCAATCTAGATCCAACCATAACATTACTTATTCCAATTTCCACTATTATTCATCCTGCTACTAATCTGCGACCCATGCCTAAATTTTATAATTATCACATGATAATGTCAGTATTGGTTAATCCCTTAAATTGTGACTTTTGCACCTATTTTGATCATAAATAATATATCCTATTCCATCCTTAGTCCTATTACAAGAATTACTATCCTCTTTACAATTTTCATTCATTTAAAGAAATGCTTACATCAGAAAAAACAATCCACTTATCCTAATTGTCATACACAAAAATTTATAGCATTGTATCTTCCTTATGGACCAACCTATCTAACGGTTTGGTCCTAAGTTGAATGGTATTATTTAGGGCCACCCAATAGTTAATTTCTTATATCTTTTATGGGTTGGTAATATCACTATGGTTTGGCCTTAATGTGAAATTATATCCACGAAACTCTATATAGGAAAGTTTAATGTACTCATTTAGTCACCTAGTACTTTCAAGAGGTCCCCTAGAAAATATCACTCGAAAGGAACACAAAGCTCTCCTATAATTCCCTAAAGCAATAGAGGACATTAGAAACAACTCTCACACAAGTTTGAAGAAACCCAAACCATGTTGAACAATCAAGATTCCAAAATCAAGATCCCTAAAAAAATCAAACATACGCAAGCCAAGTCATTATGAAGCATTATCAAGTTATCGGGTTATCAAATGCGCTTACATCCATTAAGTATTGTTACATCTCTAGGTAGATAATTACATATGATTTGAGACCTCTTTAAAGTAGTGCCAATATAGGTAGTGTATATATTTTTCTTCAACCCAACCACTAACATTTTTGTAGGGGTTTTACCCTAGGTTAGGGTTTTAAGCCAAGTTGATTGATTTTAAAGGGTTTCACACATTGTGGAGACCCAATATTTTATAAAAAGTCACATAGCTGCAGTGGGACGTAGTCTCCAGTGTGATTTCGTGGTTCGTAGAAGTCCTATGTGTTACAAAGTTTCATTTACAGCCTAAACTAACTTTTCCAACAGGACTAATATGTAAAATGGCTTGGACAAGACAAATTATTTTATCCTTGTGTATAATACAACTCCAAAAATCAAAGACGAAGCATCTCGTAAGATTTTTCTAGATAATTTATCCCTTTTTCACACCTAGATATCCATCTCGAACCAACTAGGTGGTTATACTAACCTTAATTCTCTCTTACTCAATTAGTTAAATGTTCATGAATAAAAACCTAGTTTCTAAATAAGTATATTAATTTATATAATCTGGTTACTCAATTATTCCTTCATGATTTCCTAAACGATTGATAAGTATTTATTATTAATTTTAGTTTCAAATCACTAACTACTAGATGTTTCTCAAAAATAATCATGTTGGGGAATGTGCACACCATGACACTCTTTTTCCTTTCATCGTTGCTGCAGGTATACTATGCATAATGAATTGACAATTGTGGCATGTGGTTCTTTATATTGATTAGGTGTAGTTGTTATCATGCTCAAGTAATTTTAAGTTTTCAAAATTTTAATTTATGGAAAATTTCAAATTTCAATTGATAGATCTTTATCAAGCTTAAATATACTTCCACTTTGTGTTTTCAAGCATTTACGCGTGGAAAAAATTTGTGGTTTTCATTATAATAGTATATGATCAATATCTACGTGTATTGCATTTCCTTTGACTTTTAATAATATTGCATTTTTTAATACAATATTAAGAGAGGGAATCAGAGTACCCTAAATTTGGTCCGAGGACTTGAAAATTACACATTTTTTTCTTTTTATAGATTGTCTATAAATACATAATTGACCTTATTCATGCATATTTATCTCTTTTAAACCATATCTTTTTGCCACTTGTTTGACATCATTCTCCCCGGCTTTAGCATCACTAGAACCATTTTATTCTATATAGAGGTTGACTTGAATTTTAAGAAAACATCACACATATTCTAATTATAAATTCAGTGACCATTGTATGGATTTCTGGCCTTACATACATTTGGCCCCGAACTTGTGCACATTTCATGAACCTACTTTGTATGTAGATAATAATAACAATTTCAAAGGGGCAACCATTCTTAGTTGGAATTAGTAGGATTTTAGGGTGATTGAGTATAAAAACAAATGAAAGGTCATCTATTTTAAAATATGAAACATAAGTTATTCAATACATGTAGATACTAGCTAGATAACACCTCATCACTTGGAAACATTGCACACAAATATCGAAATCTTCTAAGAGAACTCCTAGATTAGCCAAATGCATTAATATGATGCATACAAGGGTCAAACATCACATTATCAAGTTCAAAGTCAGATTAAGGGTTTCATGATAAGTGTGTTGTACTTTTATTAAGGGATGCTCACACCCTGTGGTAGATTTACATGGATATGAGATATCTTTGGATTGGTGAAATGAAAACAATACTCAACCATTTGTGTAGTGATTGGAGTTAGTCGCACACAAGAAAATAACCCTTCATCCGGAGAGCTTTTCCGATTAAGGTTTCTTACCTTTCAAGGCAAGCCAAACTATGGTTTTTGACAACTAAGAAGGAAATTCAAGTACGTCACATATTCATCACAATATCCTAGTGTCGAAAAATAGACGTATAGATCTATGTGAACCTACACAAAATACTTAGACTTCACATATTTGGATCCAAATAGGCTAGTAGCATCCATATAGGTTATATCATGATATAATCTTCTTAAATGAAAATGAACTCAAAATTGTCTTCTTTTTTTAGCCTATGTAGATCACATTTTACATCGCCAACCCCTAAATTTTAATGTGTTCCTTAATGATTTTTTTTCTTCTTTTTTCATTATTTGAACATATTTTTTAATCATTATCTACAAACTTAACTCTTTAAAGTTTGTTCCATTTATGTGTTTTACTTAATGTATTTCTATTTTTAGACTAATGAAGAACATTCAAATCTCAATATTCCTATAACTCAAACTATTTGAACCACCCATTAGTAAACTACATTACTCTATTTATATAATTTTATGCATACACAAACATACAATGTGGACAATTAATAACCAAAACAATTTCTTATTCACTTATTAGAAACTCTACAAGTTTCTAATATTTGTGTATTATCTTGTAGGTGTTCTCTTATGAGAATCCCGAGATGAAAAGTGTCTAATTTCTTGGAACCCCTTTTAAGACTATTTTTAAACCTCCTTTCATTGTCACGTCAAAATATGATGAGGATTCCATACCATGAAGGAATCTACATATGTGGTAATTTAAGATAAATATATGCATCTATAACTATTATGAGGGAAACATGTATCATTGACATCATTTGTGATGATATTAATGCATTTACCACTCACACCACTCACAAGTATGAATATTGTCCCATGAACCTTCATTAGTTAACTAACATGACAAGGGCATGTACATGTACATGTAAATATACATATGCATATACCCATACACATAGTGTATAGAAAACACACATTTTTAAAAAGGTTTGTTATTTTTTGAATTGTTATGTTTTCCTCTTAAGTGCAATTCATGGAAACAACAATTGTGTGCTTAAATTCAATGATCTATACCCTCTTTTTGTGTTGTTACATGTTCAATTAATTTTCTTTCTTGGTTCTTGTGAATGTATTGTCCCCAAATTTGAACTTAGGTGAATATTTGAGTCCTCCAAGTAAGTTTTTTTGCAATTGATAAAATTCCATCAATTCAAAGTTGTGAAATGAATCTTATAAGTCTACAGGACTTGAGAAAACAAAATTTAGTTGAGTGTTGAAATAAATAGGATAAACTATAATTTTAGATGTTTCAGGTAGAAAAAAAGTCAGCACTACCTAAAAGATCTCAATCCCTACTTTGTAATGGAATTTTGAGGTTTCTTAGTAAAGAAGCAATTTTTTCACAAATTGTAACTCAAATTATGATCTCGAATTTCCCAACTAACAAAACTTTCTACTACATTTAACCAAGATATTTTTTCCATGACAATGTTTTGGACTTCAAAAGTAGCTTTGAGCTCTTGAAGTAGAATTTTGGACTACAAAAGCATCTTTGAGTTTTCGAGAGTTGACATTTTGAATACAAAATAATTTCTAAGTTCCCACGATAGAGTTTTGGACTACAAAAACAATCTTGAAATCCCATATCATAATTTTTGACCACAAGACTAGTTCCAATCATTGAGGCAAAATTTCTATTAAAAAAATGAGTCTTTTTCATGGTGGACATTACAAGTGCAAAAATATCTATAAGCTCATGCAACAAAGATTTTAACTATTAGAGTAGGGGTAATTTTTACTAGTATATTTTTTATTCCATTGAATTTGAGAAAAAGCGCAAAATAAATGTAAATTGCATCCCGATCCATGAATCCCAAAATGTAAATATTTTACACTAAGATGCCGAAAAACATCATATTTCAAAGGCCATGTGAAGATCAAATTTTTCATGGATTCCAAATCCCGCATGGGCATTCTCCTCAACCCCGTAGGGGAATGAATCCCCTAAACCCCCACTTCCATAATAAAAAAAATGATAATATATAATTATTTGGGAAACTACAATGGTAAAATAGGTCAAAAATTTGAAGGCATCAATCAATTGGTGGTTGTGAAACAAAGCGATCAATATGTAATTCTTTCAATATACATTTTCATGTGATCATATTTTCAATTTTTTATCTTTTGCCTTTTGTTCGTTGTAAATGCCACTTTTCAAAAAATCATATTTTCACTTAAAATCTCCCACTTTTAAAAAAGTGACTTTTGAAGTTATGTAATTTGTAGAAAATGTGGTTCTTGTATCTACTTTATTTATGTTGGACATAAATACTTACCTTATTGTCATTGATCTTGGACTTTTACATAGTTGGAGATTTTTACTTATTGGAGAGACTATTTTGAGAGACTTCTTTAGGGGATTTCTTCAAGGATCTTTGGAAAGAATTTATGTTGTCCAAAATCTCAGTAAATGGAATTTTTAACACTTCTTGAGCTTTTGGAAATTTTAATGCTAGAGACAATTAGGGATTTTGGAGATACTTTTGTCTGTCTAGAATTTTGTACAAGATCTTGTTTGGGAATAAAAGAATGTATGAAATTTTTATTCATCCTCGCGAAGAACTATAATGAGATTTTCTGAATTTTGTGTAATGGTCTCTTTGGTGATAACATGTGTTCTTATGTTAGATGTTTTCCTTTCTTCATTATTTTTGTGACATGCAAGATTCCAATCAAGTATTTCTTACATTAAATGACCTCCTTGAAAATTGGAATAAAATCTAAGTTTTGTAGATTTCAAAATTCAAGTTTTCCTCTCCATCTCTCACAATTCTTCATTCCTTTCTTCTCTCTTTTTAGTTTATATTTCTTTCTTTAAGAGTAATGTATCACCCCTATAAGTTAGTAATGAGATATTGTACATATTATTCTTATTTGGCTTTGGCTTTTCAATACAAGGCACCTCTCCTTACAATAGAGGGGGGACTTTGTCCCATACACCATTATCAAAGTGCCATATTTTACCTATGACAAAATATATTGGCAACAAAATGCTTTGGAAGATCAAGAGAAAAACATTATAGATTTCAATTTTATTCATAAACACTTGTTGTGAATTTGAATGAGGTTGGTATTTTTGATAAGGGTTAAGTTAAAAAGGAGCTTAGAGTTGAAGTTGAGGAATTAGACGAGTCAAAGATAAAATTAATATTTTTTGAATGGGTAGAGGGTGTACATTGGTATTTCAATGGTGGATTTATCATAGTAAGCAATGTTTTAATTTTCTAGATATGAGGAATAAAGGGTGTTACATTATGCACGTCTTAGTTTTTTTATCTATGTTATACCTAATGACTCTTACTAGTATAGATTTTGAAAAACATATATACAAAATAATATATCAACATAGAGTATGCTAATCATAACAAAACACCATTAAACTATCATAACATTGTATCATTAGGCCACAAAAATATAATAATGAAGAGTTTGAGCAAAGCATATGATTTTCCCTAAAAATATATGCATGATATGGATCATGGAAACACAACACAAGAATGAACACGAAGGGTGATTTACTAACTTAGTAATTGTGTACCATAAAAAGTTTATAATGAATAACATTAACCTAAACCACGAGGCCTAGGATGGTGGCTCAAAGGACAATCCTAGCTTGCAAGCTATGGGTTGTAGAAGATTCAATGAAACACTTAAAAATAATAAAATATAACACATCATACACGAAATATTTATGGACTATTGCAACTTACATTCAATGAGAAAGAAAAGGGGCACCTACAATAATGTTTTGCTCTAAGGAGAAGGTGATGAGATTTGTCAATAAGTTGCAAGACTATATATGTATGTAAATTTATCTTTGTATTAACATCAGTTGATGATGTGTTGTTTGATATCAACTACAACAATAGACAACAAAACTTTCAATTTTATGTAAAGTTGTTTAAGAATAAAACATGTACATTGAAAGATTTTGATTATTTCACTATATTAACATTAAAATAGATGAATAAAGTCACATAACCAAATGAGCGCATGTGTTTCATGAGATGTGAACGCCGAACGGTATATGTTATTTGATTTAGAGGTACAGTTATTATTGATCCACTTAATCTGAAGGTTGTTTCTACATTTCAAACTTGTTATAAATTCGTACATGATTACTTGTGATATCGTTTTCGATAGTTAATCAATTTTATAGTTGATGTTGTTAGTTGTGCATTGGTTGTTCAGTTGGTGTTTTGTTGGAGAAACATTTATTATACAATTGATAATGTGTGTGATTGATAGTTGTAGTGTAGGACTTTAGTTGAAACATTACATTGTAATGTTGTATGTGTACATTTAATTATGTTACAGGTTTGTACTTTTAAAGTTGCATACCATATTTGCAAACATAAAATAAATGTAGGTATACGTACACGTAATGAGACATGTATACGTTTGCAGTATTTATATCATGAGTGGTAGCCTTTAGTGGGCAATTTTAGTTTCAATAAACTTGATTACATTTGATATCCCTTGAATGACCTTGCCGCTTTCGATAGAAGAAATGTTGAGTATAGTAGTATTTGAGGTGCTATGAAAGCAGAAGCTAGTATTTACGATGGGTTGAGTGATAGTAGTCTTGCTTCCTCCTTTCTTCTTGCTTCGAGTGCTGGTACGTGCGCCATATTTGAGTATCTCTCGAATGAAAAAGCGGGTGAAATGCGCAGATTTGCAAGCGAGGGTACTCTGGAGAAAGCTGTGAATGTCAGACCCTGCCTTTCAGTGGTTCCAATGTCGACGGTTGCTCTGTGCAAAGTAAGTCCCTGCGACTTGTGGATAGTTAATCCCCAGGCCATTTTAATCGGCAACTGTCTTCGATTCCCTCTGGAAATAGGGGGTATGGGAATATGTAAGGGGTTGGAGGGATCCCAACATGGGCCGTTGTATCTATCAAATTTTACAACAACAAATAAAGGTAATGCTGGTGGTTGCATTGATGCGTCGTAGACAATGTCTGTGATTGTTCCTGTGGCACCATTCACGAGGCCTGCATCAACCCATAGATTTGCAATAAGCATGATTTTTTGTTGTTTGCATAACAGAACGTTGTGTTGCGGCCCGATCATCATCGGGATTTCTGGTCGATCCGCTTTTACTTTCAGCAATGGATTGGGCGATCGGAGCGTTGATGCCTTGACATCATGTAGGTTGTGGCATGCCACTTGATCATTTTTTGCAAACAAATGTGGTGCATCCTTAAAAATGTTGAGCTCCTGCTGAGTTAGGTGTGTGTCTGTGCGAGACATCAAGAGTTCCCAATCCTCAATTAGAGGGGTCGAATCTCGCATGTGGAGCAGTAAATTCCGGAATGAAACCTGTGCATTGGTTGTTCCTTGTTGCCGAAATATTGTTCGCAATGTAATGGAAGATTGAAATCCCTTCCAAAGGGTTGCTCCGTAGGAATTACTTGCGTAAAGAGGACTGTCCAAAACCGGCGGTAATTGCCCGAGGTCACCGAGGAGGATGACTGATCTGTTCCCAAATTCAGATGTTCTTGAGTGTGGGAAAGCTTCGCGGAGCCTACTGTCAATTTTGCTTAGCAACTTTGGCCCGATGAAACTCATTTCATCAATAAGAACATATTCTATATGTTTCAGCGATTCTTGAAAAGACGATAATGCACTACCTTCAAGGGGTTTTAGTTCTTTGATTGGAATACGCATGGCTGCGTGGATTGTGGATGCAGAGATGTTGAATGCTGAAACACCGGTAGGGGCGAGCACAAGTAGAGGAGAGGGAGATATGGTTGATGCTGTGAATGAATTCCAGGATTTTATTTATCAGAAATGATTTTCCTGTGCCAGTCGTTCCTTGAATTATCAATCTTAGTGGAGGTAGAAGGGATTTGTTTGTTGAATGGTGTAGTATGGTATCAAGAGCTATTTGTTGTTCTGGAGACAAAGGAAGTGTGGAAGATGGTGGTGTGGCATGTATGTTGTTGTTAATTGTGTCTGCCTTCTCTCTCTCGATGAATGATGAACCAGTTATCTGCAAATCATGGGGAACGTCGTGTATGGTCCAATTATTGTGTATGTCAAAATCTCGTTTCCCCAACATTTCAAGACTGTCTAGACCCGTGTTGTTTCCGGGGCGAAGTTGTGCAAAGACCTGCCATTCTTGTAATGGTTCTTGTTGAATACTGCATTCGGGCTCTGAGTCAGAACTAACATCTGTTGCAAGTCCTGTGTCTGCGGTAGTGCGTAGAACATGCCACGGTCTGTAGTTGTGCTTGTACATGTCCCAAGTGACATTGATGTCATGTGGGGTTGAGCCAAATTCAAACGTGATATTTCTGAAAGGCTTGTATAATAGGAGTTCTGACCAACAGAAAAGGTCATATGACGTTGATTCTTGAGCAGGGACATCCACAAATCTCGGGTGGACCCGTACAATTGCTTGTATCGGTCGTTTTTTCCATTTATCACCTTTACGGTGCTTGTTGTAGCTCCAATCTCGAGCAACTTGAATAAGTGGTAGGTGTTCCATGGTTGTTGGATGAACTTTATATGCATCCAAGAAAGCGGTGGTTTGTTGTGCATCGGCGTCACTTTCAACGACACGTCTCAGAATCTTTTTTCCAACATTTAATGATACAAATGGATGGCTGCACATAACAAGTGGCATTTTTTGCAGCATGTGGCATGTTTCTTGTGCGCTTATGTCATGTTCAACAACGCTTTCTGTGAGCATTTTACGGATCGCGATATGTGCTGGAGAATCTGCGTCTGCATCTCTTGAAACTCTGGATAGCATTTGGTGATATGTTTCTGAACGTTGCTCGGCTTTTGAAGCATATTTTGCAATATACTTAAGAACGGCATGGCGGGAAAGTACCGGTTGGCAATCGACATTTGCTCTCCATATGTATATCATTGTTCGATTGTGGATGTTCAATCTGTCATCGTTTCTGGAAGGGAGGTACTTTATTTTCCTGTCACCTTCAATGTGTAAGGAAGAAGTAGGTTGCATGGCCCAAGGAGCGTTGTACCTGCACTGCAGCTGTGATTGCTTTCTACGCAGGCATGTCTGCTCTGAACATTTAGTGTGGCGCTGAACTCGATTAAGTAGTTCTTCAAGGTCCGCATGCGGGGAGGTGGATAGAATTTGTGTTGTATCTAGCAAGCAAGGGTCATCTAGGAGTGACCTGCGAACGAAATCCAAGCGGTTGCAAGCCGGGCGGGGGTTCCAGGCAGACACGAACTTATCAAAGTATTGTTTTGTCGCCTCAATAACTGTTGTGTCCTCCCAGTCCAGTTCGTCTACCTTTGGTGCATTCTCGAGCCACAATAAACCGTGGACATGTGCAGAGCCTCTATGTTGCCATTCGTACCTGCGAGACGAGGGAACATAAATATTAGATATGTAGTTTGGGAAAAACTTTAAAATAAGTAGATTTGATTACCTGTACCAAAAGTCTACTGCTCCAAGTTCCTTCTGCAATATTTCTTCCCGAAATATTGTGAATCTGTGATGCAGGTATGCTGATACTCGATGAGGGTTAGAGACAATGTTAAGTGTTCTCCAACGTTGGGCGGCTCGAGGATCTGTTGGGCATTCACCAGACATAATATTGTGGAGATCTGGCCATTTAGTGTCTGCAGCACTTAGAGTGAAGAATAAGGTTGGTGTCCCTAATTGTTCCACCATATCTGAAAGCTCGCTTCTACTTTTTGCCCAGAATGAACGTGTCCCTCGAAGGCTCGATCCAAAGCGCATTAAGCTATCTGGGAGGTTGTCTTTGGGGCATTCCAGTAGTTGTCTTCGTAGCTCTCTAATTGTTGGAGGGATTCCAGATTCGGTGTTCTGTTTCATAAAAATTGCTGCCGTGGACTGGCTTCTGTGTCGCATTATGAGGTTTAGAAGGAAGTAACGAAATCTTGGGTGGGAACCAAAACGCCCATCATGGTAACGCATCAAATGAAGTGCGTATTCATGCATTGGAACTTCTTTAATGCGGGGTTGTTGCCACATTGCTTTTCCTGTCGGAAATAAAGTTGGGAAAGCCATTGAGAATAGGCCTTCCGTATTATATTCATTTATTGGCGAAAGCCCAAGCTCTGGCCATGGCATGGTAAATGGAGTGTTACCATCGTGGTTGAGCAAGAACTGTTCGATTTCCTCTTCTTCTGTTCCTGTATTGTGAGGTGTTGGCACGAAAGACGATGAGTGTTCATATGTTTCATCAAAGTGGGTGGGAACACCACTACCATGAGTTGTAGAGCAAGTTTGCATTTGGGGAAGTTCCATTGTGGCTGTGTTGAGAGAGGAGGAAACATTTGACGATTCAGATGGTAGTGAGGAAAGGGCGTCATCGTCGATTAAGACATCTTTGTAATAGGGGTCGTGTTGGATTTTATATTGCAAGGCTGCACAAACACGAGATCTACTGACGTAGAAATCATAATTTTTTAAATTAGATCCTTCCCTTTGTATGAGAACTATGTCCAAATCTCCAAGGCGGCGGGGTAGGGTCTTTGCTATTGAAGTAATGTTTTGCGGGAAGCTTATGGTGTGTCCTGAGTATTTGTATTGCCCACCACGTACTTGGGCGACTTGCATGAATGGATTAACTCGTGCGATAAGCATCTCCTCGATTTGGGTTAAAGACGCAAGAACGATAGGTTGTTTTTCAGGGTCCATGTTGTTCCATGAAGAGAAGCGGTGGCCTTGTTTTTCACTTTTGCATCTGTTACACGAGGGAAAGCCTTCGGAAAAAATTGTTTTAATTCCAGGGTAATTTTCCAAACAGATTGAGCAAGTTTGGATGTTCGCCAACAAATCTATTCTTTTGCGAAACCGACGTTGGGCTTCTAAATTCAGTGAAGAGAGCGGGGATATGGGAAATCTCTGTGTATTAGAAGGGGTGGGGTGTTCTGTTTCAGTCGTTTGTGGATTGCAAGGTGGAAAGCAGTCTGAAGGAGAGGAGAAACCGGTTGTATATGTGGGATGAACTGAAGAGAGGTCAGTACTTGAGACAGTTTCATGTGGCATCCCAGACATTTGGGGCAAAGTGACAGTTGCTAGCAAAGATGGGTTCGTACGGAAGGAAGTGGCATGCTCTTGAAAGGTTTTTTCCATGGAAGTTACATGCGGAATGTTGGTTGGCAATTCTTCAGTAGTTGTATTTGATGGCAAGATTGGAATGTTGGGGGATCGTAGGTTGTTGGTCGTTGTAAGTTGAAAGATATTAGAGATTTTCGTTGTTCTATGCTCTAATTTACGACGCCGTTGCTCAGCAGTTATGTGTACTTTATTTTTTGCGTAGTTTTCTCTTCGTTGGGCTCGTTTTGCAGGAGTCGACATGATTGCGAAGTCACAGGATTATGGAGTACCACCTGTTGGATAAAGATCATTTTGGGTTAGCAAGGAACGATACATAGTTTGATGACAAACAAATGCAGAAATAAGTGAAAATGTAAAACTAAATTCAATTGTAATGCATGTGGAGTTCCAATGGGAAATACGCATAAGAGGTAACAATTTGAGTTTTGAGAAACTACTTTTTTATTAAGGAAAAGAGTATTAGATATATAGAAACATACAATGTGTTCACATACTACAGAAGGATGTAAATACGTACATAACAAAATTGAATATTTTTTATATTTATTTTCTTAAAAGTACTAACAATCCGCATAATAGAAGGAGACAATAGTATATCAGTGTATAAGGGAATTCAACAGTTTTCTTTTGAAGCAGGGAAAAAAGTGAAACATAGATATGAAATAAGAAACATAGCAGTGATAGTTCAAAGTATAGAATGGGATGAGTGAGGGTGTAATGTTTGAAGGGATGGGTGGGTTGGAAATCCTTGCGTAAAGGTTATGGAGGAGTTGCACTATTTTCTACTTTCTTTGAACTGAGGATGACACATTTCAATCTGTTGTTTCCGCAATATGTCTCTTTTTTCAGTGAAAGTGTGAAGCAGTATTCGTTTCCGATGACATTACTTATAATTTCACTAGTCGCATCTTCGTCTATAGTCAATATATGGAGGTCGCTAGCTGCAACACCCATGATTAACTCAGCTATCTCATCAAAAGCGGTAACTGATTGAAGTTCTCCTGTTGGGTCCTTTAGATCGATTCTGAGTGCATATCTATAATCATAGTTTTGCACTTGTCTGTTGCAACTTGAACATAACCATGAACCATTACCATTCTCTTTCACCTTTTTCCTGCATTGTTTGTCACCTTTTTGAAGAGGACATGCCTTGTAAAAAAAGTTGTCCATGCTAATATTCGTGATTTCTGCAGTAACCATGGCCCATTCATTTCTCTCAGTGTTCCCCATATTTAGTACCTCCGAAATCGTCGTTACAGAGGTCATGCTTTTTGGAGGGCCTAGAAATTGGGTTGTGATAGAGGGCGCCGGAAGGAAGTAGTCATCGGAATCAACCCAGCCATGAAGTGTATTTGTTTCTGAAATTTTAGGGTTGACGTAACATTTGGTTCTTGAAACAGTGTCCACTGAGCTTCCATTGAAACTGGAGACGCGGGCAGCTTTCAAGGCGAGGACCGGAAGAGGCGGTATAGAAAGCATGTCTTCAAGTTCGTTGCTTATATCATCTAAGTGATGTCCCCACAATGTGACACTTACACTGAAACCCGACATGTCCTTTAACTGCAGTGTTCTTCTCTTTGTTTCAGACTTGTCATACCGACGAATTGTTGAGCATGGTGACATCGTAACAACAATTCCAATCAAATCAACTGTAGAACCTTCAGCGCTTGCAGGTAATTCCTTGATTTTGGTGAAGTGAAAGTTATGGGAAGGTATTGTATCTTCATTTGCTATGAGTGGAGATATGGTTGAGGAAGGTTGCAGGAAAATCTCCAAAGCATTGTTCAAATGGTTATAACATAGCTTTGCATCAGCAATCCTCACAATCCTCCCATTGGAAATTGTATATAGCTTCCCATTCTCAATCTGCTCATAGAATGCTTCCGCGGCCTCGTTGAAACAAGTGATGTGGATTTCTCCTCCTTCCTGATCAACAAAATCAAACCCAAACACGGATCCATTTCCCCTTGCATTGTGATATTGGCGAAGGGTTGTTTTTGCTAGGGCACGGCCCTCTACGGACCACATGTGCATAGATGTATTCAAAGCACTTATTTTAGTTGGTGTTCTCGTAAAATATTTGTTAACCCGATTTGCACTTGCATCTGTTTGTGGCAACTGACTGTGTTTGAGAGCATTTGTTGGTAGTCGGATTGGAGCACCGATTACTAAATGTGTTTCAACAACAACATCCATTTCAATGATAAGAACGGTGCTGCAATGGAAAAGAAAAACAGGATATAATTAGAACTGAGCAACGGATGGAAAAAATAAATAGAATTAAATTTTAATTGATATAGCGAGTTTATGTACATTGGTAATTGAGCAAGAGATGAAGCTTACAGTTCACTTTTGATCATTCTAACGAGGGATTTGTGTAAGCACACGATGGAGCCTTCTTGTATTGAATTGTCGGTTACACGACTTGCAAATTTGGAGGGTAGAAGTGCTTTGTCTGAAAATGTATCCCATCTGAAAGGTCAACACGATGTTGGGCTCCCGTGTTGAGAATGGACCTTAGAGAGCTCAAGTGCAGTATCTGAAATGTGGGGTCAACATTGGAACCACCCTCAATCAATTGAGAAATGCCTTCGTGTGTCAAAGTTATTTCCATGGCAACTAAAAGATGCTCGAGATTGTGAGAATTCTGCAAATATATGGTGGAAAATGTAAACTTGTAGGGCAGTCAATCATGAAATGAAGGATTTGTTCAGGAAATCATGCATTTGTAAAGAATGAGAACCTTTAAAGTTGACTTCCTTATTATTTCATATTTTCTAAAAAGTGCAAACATGAAGTCTAACCCTTTAACAATTCAATATGCAAAAAAGTGATATAATGTACAAAGCTTTGGTTGAAAACAACTAAAATTTGTATGGTTGTTTGTCGGCATTTTAAAACTATATGTATTTGTGTGCAAATATTATGAAGTACACATTAAAAATGCGTCGTTGGTTTACATAAAGAAGCGAGCAATTGTATAAAGGAAAGATATAATGAATAACTCATTAAAAATGTGTTGTTGTTGTTGTTGTTTGTTGAAAAGTTAGATTCTGTGCCCCATATGTTCCGCCGCAATATATACATGCATTTATTTGAAATGAATTACATATTATTATGTTAAGCAAACATAATGGAATACAATAAGAACAATATGTACACTTGAAGTGAGAAGACTATAGGTATTTGTATGGAAACACAAAGATAAAGAAATTAGGAAAGCATAGTTGTTGGATAACAAAAACTGAACATGTGTTTGATAAGTTTGATTCTCCGTCGGATATATACTGCGACAATACATACATGGAATATTTGGAACGAGTTACAGTTTATTTCAAAAATACTTATAAACAAACACTTATAAACTAACCACTACAAGCTATTTTTTAAAATCAAATTTCTTGCTTTTTGCTTGTGCAATTTTCTTTGCACGTTTCTTGTAGTTTTGTCCAGTTGCAGATGCCTCGATTGGAATTCCCATTCTCCTCAATTTGTGGGGTGGTTCATATTTCAGTGCATCTTCGTTCGAATCATAAATCAAGCAAAAGCCTCGTGAATGATCTGCAATCGTTCGGATTTTGGAGAGAAAAATTGGGGATGTTGGCATCAGGTGGAGGCGATCTCTGATCATTTCAGCTATCACTGTTTTAGGTGGTTTCGGTTGCCTACAATGCAAAACATTAACAACACATTGAATACGCTTAAAATTTTCCTCCCTCTGCAAGTGAGGCGTAGTTAATGTCAATCCCGTTGTGGGGAGGGGAATTGTGTTTCTAGTCTGCATCATATTAAACTGGAGAGGGAAAATAAGTATGTTAGTCCACCAAGATGTTCTTAGGTATGACGGGCAGCTTTAAAAGCCTTGTCGCTGATCAGTCTAACGTCCAACTTGGGACGCTTCGAAATGGCCTCATTGGGGAACGAACCCCTCAGCACATAACGAATCATGTCATTGACGAAGGCACGTGCCCCCACATGTCACTTCGGAAAAAGGATTGGAGTCTAAATATAAATGTAACAATCAAAAGAATATAACATGAAAGCTCTCTACAATAATTTTTTAAACCATAGCATGCAATAAACGAAACAAATGAATAAGCACTTGAATCAATATTAAAACCCACCTCAAGTTTGTTTAGAGACGACGCTCTTCTTTACCGCGGGAGAATGAGAATCACAAATAACCTACAAAAAAGTGAAAAATAAGTTAATAAAACTAAATATATCTACACTGCCAATGTCATATTCACTACATAACGCTACCACTCATGATATAAAATTGGTAAATGTATATGCATGAATTTGTAACAAGTTAGAAATGTAGAGATAGAACATTTAAAACATCCCAATATGTATATTCATTATCACGATATGATAGTGGATTTTATTGTATAGTTCTTTAAAATCTTTTGATCTGTAAATCTCCATTTCTACTGTATTTTTTTGGAAAGATTATTTTAAATTTTGACATAATGATATATTGAAATTGATGGTATTTATCACTAATGAATAAAAAAATTATGAAGAAAGTGATAAAATCATTCATCAATATAATCTAATCTAAGATTAAAAACCTTAAAATTAATATTGGATTATTAATTTTAGGGGTGGAAAATATGAGTATGCCATGTTCACGGTCATAGGTGCAATAAAGTCTGAGTTTTGGTCTCAAAATCTTGGTATGCCATGTTCATGTGTGTGTTGGATCATTGAGGTGTTGTTGACTTAGATCCTCTTGCTTGGAATGCTAATGCCATTAACTTGAACTTATATGTTCTCTTACATCAATAAATGGCTTGACGGCTTTCTTCTCCTTTACAAATAGAGTGACATGCACAATTTCTTATTCTTTTGTTTGTACTGATGGAATTTATGTTATCCAAAACATCAAAATTACCGTAGTAGTTCTCTTTGTGTAACAACCATAACTTATCTATCTCAATGAAAAACTTCATTGAATTTGCCAAACAACCTCCTAATCTATTAACTGTCATCACTCCTTTCCTAAAAAGGGAAACTATCATTTGCTATTTCCTTGGTTGAATGAAGACATTTCGACTTAGGATAACAGGAATTCCTTTTCAGAGGTTTTAAAACTATTTTCTGCATGATGGAAACATGCATGACTTGTCATGTGCATCATGGATATCCTTTATTTGCATATCAGGCTATTGGGCCTTTTTACTTATTGCAATTTCAGTTCCACACTTATTTTTTTTGGAACTATACAAGCACTGCTTAAAAGCGATATAAACAAAACGTACACTTTGCCAATACAATACTCCAGATTTCAAGCACTATGCAAACTTCCTCCTGATTTCATTTGCAAATTCATGGCAACTCATCTTATTTGGTTGATTTTCTCAAATACACTCATATTGACAATTCATGATCTGATAAGAGATTTGAGATTTCCTATCATAAAGTGCACACAAATCTCACCTTTGTAAGTACAGGCCTACATGAAAATTACAAAATTGCTCTTGTTTATAGACAAACATGAAGAAAACTCTTGTTTATATATATATATGCTTTCATTTGAGAAGAAGGGTCTTTTACTTTAATTTTAAAACTGATATATTCGAGATTCCTCTGATATATTTGAGAAGATGGGCCTCCTCAATTTCTATTTCCGCATAAAATGTAAGTTCAAATTGAATAAACGTAAAAAAGATGCAATGTATTAATTACGGGCATAAATTTGCGTTGTTAATGTAAATACGGCAGAGGCGGTTTTTATCCTTACAGAAACGTATCAACACCAGGAAAAACTCAGACTTAAATCTATTATTTGAGTAAATCCAAAACAGAAATTTCTAACCTCTGCGCGGAATGCGAAACGGCGAATAAAAAAAAGCGGCGATCGTTCTTCCAATAAAAGACGGGCAAGAAATCCACTGCGGGCAAAATTTAAACGGCGATCGTTCTTGCAATAAAATAAAAGATATCGGATCCCTCTTTCACGAAAAACGAACTGATTATTTGATGAGATAACCAATACAAACTCCTTATTTATAAAACAGGGCGGAATCTAAAAAACAGGAGTTAAAAATAGGATTTTAAAAATAGAAACTCAAAAATTGCATGCAAAGTAAAAATGACAT